>CAUYTI010044760.1:0-11026 GCA_963575145.1 Galago senegalensis | reverse complement strand
GCTGGGACCACAGGCGCCCGCCACAACGCCCGGCTATTTTTTGGTTGCAGCCGTCGTTGTTGTTTGGCGGGTCCGGGCTGGGGATTCGAACCCGCCACCTTAGGTGTACATGGCTGGCGCCTTAGCCGGTTGAGCTATAGGCACCGAGCCTATTGTCCCTTTTTAAAAAATGTGGTAACTAGGGTTCAGAGAAGTTAAATAGCCTATCCAGGGCGTTAGAATAGTGGACTCTGTTAATCTGTTCACGATGTATAAATGCACTTTTTTCAGTTTTAATTGTTTGTTAGTAAAAATACAAGATTATTACAGAATAAAAACAAATGTAACATGGGGTCAACGGCACCTCTAGCGGAGATACAAGAGGATTAATTAGGCATAAAGGCTGCATCTGGCTGTATCCCGCCGTCGGTCTGGGAAGGGGGCGGGGACGCTGGGGCTGGAGCCTCTGCCGAGAGAATCTAGGTGGATGAAATCTCAGAAATGGAAATGGAGAAATTGAAAGTACCGGAGACAAATTTCCCCTGGGTCACAACTAGAACCTGTCTCATTCACTGTCCTTTACGACAATATTGAGGCCTATTGTAACCCTAGCGGAGGTGGTTTCATTTTATCCCTGTAGAATTGCTAAGGAACGGGTAAAGCCAACTCCAGATCAGCTTCACGCAGACCTATCTCCCATGGCAACCGAGAGGGTGTGGTCAGCCTTCAGACCACACCCTTTTCACCCCAACACTAACAACGATTGGTCCGAAGGAGCAGCGGCGGCTCAGAGGGGAGGATCCGAGAGCCTCGCTTTGGCCAGCCCGCGCCGCCATTTTGGATTGTGTGAGTCTCCGGACGTTCTGAGTGTGGTGTGTGTTCCGGCCGGTTCCGCAGACCACAGGCGCAGGGCTTGAGTCCCAGGGTCAGGTTGGAGCCAGGAAGCGTTCCTGGGAGTAGCGGCGGCGGGGGCAGGATGAGCGCGGAGGCGGCGGACCGGGAAGCGGCCACCTCCAGCCGACCCTGCACCCCGCCGCAGACCTGCTGGTTTGAGTTCCTGCTGGAGGAGTCGCTGTTGGAGAAACATTTGCGCAAGCCCTGCCCGGGTAAGCTCGGCGCCTGCAGCTGGGTAGCGGGACACGGCCGCCGGCAGTGTCCGCACGACCTCCCGCCACCCTCCTGTTTTCTCGGTCACCGAAGCTGCGGCGGACCCGAGCCGAGTTCTGGCTCGGCCCTTTGCAGTGCATGTACCTGAAACATCTCCGTGAGGGGGTACAGTCGTGGAGGGCCAAAGAAAAGCTCAAAACAAAGGCCCTGCCTGCAGCCCCCATTGGTCCCTTTTACTATTTGGGGTGTTAGGGCCTGTGAGGCGGGCAGGTGGTTGCTTGAGTCGGGGAGGCTGGCCTGAGTCCTTTCTTTACAGGCTGGAGAAATCAGGGAGATGGAGAGAAATCAGCTGTTCTGATGCTGTTCCTCATGCTAACTGGTTATTGTCTTAGGTTCTTAGTGAAGTATTTTGTTCCTCACTGAGAGACTTTTGCTTACTCTATATTCCAAAGTTGGGGAGTAAAATCTTTGAGGGCGGGATCTGCTGCACAATTGCAAGATGGTTATTGTAAGGTGATGATAATGATTAATATCCTAGTTTAATGGGTGTTACTGGAGGAGGAGGAGAACTCTAGGCGTTTCTGGAAAAAGGTACTGGCATGAAAAGGTAAGTTGCTTGAATAGCATTTTGCTAAACTAAAATCTACAGATGGGTTGCTCAGTCTGACATACTGGCCTTAACTGGGGGAGACTGCTGTGTGAGAAGTTACTGTATTTTACTTGGGCGATTAACTTGTATTGTGTCCTTTTGATTCATTCATTACTTTTGGCAGACGTGTGTTGAGTGCTTTTAGGGTGCTAGGCGCAGTGCATAATTCTTCACATTTGTTATTTCGTTTATTTAGTCTTCCTAATAATCCAGGAGACAAATGTTATTATCTTCTATTTTGCGTTAGAGATAACAGGTGCTAGGTAACTTGATGGATATCTCCCTAAATAAGTTTCAAAACAGAACATCCTGGATCTTTTCTCTCTAATTGGCATTGGTTATTTGCTGAACCAGGAACCTTTAACTATTACATTTTTCCCTATGACAGGCTTCCTTGTACATTAATATTGTATTCCTTCCTTCTTACCACTTTAACTGATCTTCTGCTTTAACCTCCAAGCATACTTCTTAGAAGTCGTATTCCTTAGTCATTGTAACAACACAGCTGTTTGGATTCCTTTTTGTGACCAAAAAACAATAGTGAATCCTTTTGAATCTTCATAATTAAAACTTAAATTTAAGAATTTATTTTTTATTTTTATTTTATTTTTTTTTATTTTTAAATCGTAGATCCTGCACCAGTTCAACTTATAGTTCAATTTTTGGAACAAGCTTCCAAACCTTCAGTTAATGAACAAAACCAAGTTCAACCTCCACCTGATAACAAGAGAAATCGTATTTTAAAACTTCTCGCTCTTAAAGTTGCTGCACATTTGAAATGGGACTTAGACATATTAGAGAAAAGGTATACAAGATTTAAGTGAAAAATTTTTAAGTACTCTTTAGATATCTCCGCTTATTTCTCTATATGCTATAGTATATTGGCTGTTAAAGAGAAAGTTATTTTTCTTTATATTCTCGCAAAAATGAGTGTTTTTTTAAAGATATGAGAAAGTATTTGAATATTAGATGAATTTATATCACTTTTAAGCATAAGCTGGACGTTATTAATGATACAATTTATTATTATTTTTGATGTGGTAACTAGAGAAAATCTATACCTAAACTATAATTTTCAGTTGACTTACATATCTGAAGAAAAATGAGTGTTGTATGTTATGGATGATGTGCTATGGAATAATTCAGTTAATTTTACTGATCATAAACCAGTTGTTATCTTCCAAACTATTAAAATAGCTGATTAGAATCAGTGCTTATTTGTTTAAAAATAATTTGAAGTCAGTGGTTAGAAAATGATTTATTTTCCTCCCCTTCTCCTCACAGGTAAAGAAATCCTTTATAGGAAATTAGGAAAAATGGAGAAAATAGGAAATAATGGGGGAGAGGAGAGAAGTAGGTTTTAACATTTTTGTGTAATTTTTGTTCTTTTTCTCTATAGTTTTAAACAAGGTGTAACCATGCCCTATATACTGTTTTGATTTCTGTTTTTTTTTTACCTAAAAGAATAGCATGAGTTTTTCCCCATTTTTATTTTATGATGATGATTCCATTGTATGGATAATTCGTTAATTATTCATTGACAGTCATTTAGTTTATTTCTAATTTTTCACTGTTTTAAATCCTAAGGCCTTAAATATCTTTGCCTATAAACTTTATCTGTATTTTAAGCTATATCCTTGATATATGTTCTTAAATTACTGGGTCACATAGTGTAAACATTTTTAAGACACATGCCTACTGCCAGATTACATTCTTTTTTTTTTTTTTTTTTTTGAGACAGAGCCTCAAGCTGTCCCCCTGGGTAGAGTGCTATGGCTTCACTGCTCACAGCAACCTCCAACTCCTGGGCTCAAGCGAGTCACCTGCCTCAGCCTCCCAAGTAGCTGAGACCACAGGCGCCCGCCACAATGCCTAGCTATTTTTTGGTTGCAGCCATCATTGTTGTTTTGGCGGGTCCCGGCTGGATTCGAACCCGCCACCTTAGGTGTATGTGGCTGGTGCCTTAGCCGCTTGAGCCCCAGGCGCCGAGCCCAGATTACATTCTAAAAGAGTTTGTTCTCTCACCAGTACTGTGTAAAACTGCTTCCCCTCCCACCACATTTTCCAGCATTAAATATTTGAGTTAAAAAAACATATTTCTGTTGGCCAGGTGCTCAAGCCTGTAATCCTAGCACTCTGGGAGGCTGAGGTGGGTGGATTGCCTGAGCTCAGGAGTTTGAGACCAGCATAAGCTAGAGTAGACCCTGTCTCTAAAACTAGCTGGGCGTTGTGGCGATCACCTGTAGTTCCAGCTACTTGGGATGCTGAGGCAAGAGGATTGCTTGAGCCCAAGTTTGAGGTTGCTGTGAGCTGTGACACTACAACATTCTAGTGAGGGCGACAAAGTAAAACTCTTTCTCAAAAAAAAAAAAAAAATCCAAAACACATATTCCTTAATCTGAGCCAGAACCTATGTTAGTAGACTGGAGAGACTTGGCAAATGTGACAGAACTGAAAAGTTGAACACTCATCGGTATTTGATAGTAAGCAAATTTATTTATTTATTTATTTTATTTATTTATTTTTTTTGAGATGGAACCTCAAGCTATCCCCCTGGGTAGAGTGCCATGGCATCATGCTCACAGCAACCTCCAACTCCTGGGCTCAAGCAAGTCTCCTGCCTCAGCCTCCCAAGTAGCTGGGACTACAGGCACCCGCCACACAACGCCTGGCCATTTTTTGGTTGCAGCCATCATTGTTGGTTGGCAGGCCTGGGCTGAGGATTCGAACCCGCCACCTTAGGTGTATGTGGCTGGTGCCCTAGGCACTTGAGCCACAGGCGCCGAGCTGATATTGACACATTTTAAAGGATGCAAATGCCAAAGTTTTATACTACTTTTCTCTATTTTATTTTGTCTGATTATTTCCTTCTAATTGTGGCAAAAGAAATGCTATAATTTTTCAGATTATAACACTGGAAGACACAAGATATCAATTTGTCTCATTATTGACAATGTTACTTGACAAGTCCATGTTCACCAAGTTTCTCAACAGCAAAAATACCATTTTTTTTGAATTAAGTAATTTGTGGGGAGATACATAGAAACTAATCACCAACAAACTTTCATCCAAGGTTTTTTCTCCATTAACATTTGTTGATGATTCTTATCTGATTCTCATCATGGCATCATTTGTTGCCATGATGATTGCAAAATAGTGACTTTCAAATTGTTGTTTTTCTACATGTATTATTAAGCATTCATCTGTAAAGAACTTTGCACCACCTTTTATGCTATATTTATATCTATAAATATTAATTTATTCATTAGTATTCATATTAGTCATTAGTATTATGCATGTTATAATGTTATAATGCATTATATGAGTATTATTATGATATTTAAATTGCATCATTGTTTGGCAGTGGGAGACCCTTCATGTGTTTTCTGTGTTTTTTACAGGTGTTCGCATAATTTTGCAGTATTTCTTTACTTTGGGAAGAGAAGAAATACTATGGATTAAATAAATAATGATAATGAAATTTATGTATTGGCTTTGGCCTTACATTTGAAGTTTCATTTAAAAAGTCTTTTCTTGGGCTTTGGGTAGTGATTCACACCTGTAAGCCCAGCACTTTGGGAGGCCAAAGTAGGAGGATCACTTGAGGCCAGAAGTTGAAAACCAGCCTGGGAAACATAGAGAAACCCCATCTCTAAAAAAAATTTAAAAAATCATCCAGGTGTAGTGTCATGTGCCTGTAATCCCAACTATTCAGAAGTCTGAGGCAGGAGATTACTTGAACTCAAGAGTTCAAGGATGTATTGAACTATGATCATGCCACTCACTCCAGCCTAGCTCACAGAGTGAGACTCTGCCTCCAAAATAAATAAATTAATAAATAAATTAGTTAATTAATAGCATATGAAAAATTAATAAAGGAAAGATTGTTTAAAAGATTATTATAAAAAATTCTCATTTGCTCATTGTTTTAGTCTATTCTTGCTATTGTATCAAAATACCTTAGACTGGGTAATTTATAAACAACAGAAATTTATTTCTCATGGTTATAAAAACTAGGAAGTTCAAGGCCAGGCAATAGAAGATTCAGTTTCTGGTGAATGTATTTTCTCATAATGTGCTCACATGGCAGAAGGGTAAAGGGGGAATGAACCTACTCTATCAAGCCCTTTTATAAGAGCACCCATATCATCACTGAGGGAGAGCTCTCATGACATCATCACACCCCAAAAGTCCCATCTCCCATCTATTAATATCATTACCTTGGGGTCCAATGCATTAATTTTGGAAGAACACATACATCTAAAACATAGCAAACACAATATATATATGTGAAAGTATATATATATATGAAAGTACCATCATAGTCAAAAGTGGCCTTCAAGTTGATGGAAGTAAAGTATAAAAATAAAAATTGATAGAAGAATATATAAGATGATACCTTTATGGCATAATGGTAAGAAAGAACTTTAAAAAAAATTTTTTTTTTTTTACTTCTTCCTCCTGTAGTGTTTTCTTGCTCCCCATGTAGCTGGGATCACAAGGTCCGGCTGTCTTCTTGTTGTTGTAGAGACAGGGTTTCACTCTGGCTCATTCTGCCTCAGGTGGTTCTTCAGCTGGTCTTGCACCTCTGAGCACAGGTGATCTTCCCACCTAGGCCTGGGACAACAGGTGTGAGCCACCATGGCCGCCCAAGAAAGAACTTTTATATATAACATAGTATGTGTCTATGCTATATATGATAGTTTATATTACAATGTATAACATATACATCTATCTATGTAAAAACTCAATAGTAAAAGAAGCAAATGGCTAAATTAGAAACTGGGCAAAAGACATGTAGAAATATTTCGCCAAAGAAAATATGCAGATGGCCAAGAAACACTTGAAAATACTGTTATTTTTTCAGAGATGGTGTCTCTCTGTGTTCTCCAGGTTGGTCATAAACTCCTGACCTCATTGATATGTGAATGGTATGTTATTTTGTCATTTTTTCTACTTGATTTTTTTTTTTTTAGACAGAGTCTCACTTTGTCACCCTCAGTAGAGTTCTATGGCATCATAGCTCATAGCAACCTCAAATCTTTGAGCATTAGCTATCCCCTTGCCTCAGCCTCCCAATTAGCTTGGACTACAGGCACCCACCATAACATCCAGCTATTTTTAGAGACAGAGTCTTGCTCTTGCTCAGGCTGGTCTTGAGCTCCTGAACTCAAGCAATCCACTTGGCATTCTTATTTTTAGTCTTAAAGGTAATGTGTTGAAAATTTCTATATCAAGTTAATTTATACTATAGATTGTTATTGTGTAATTTTACCAAGTAAAGAAATTTTCTTAAGAGTCATTTTAAATCAGAATTGTGTACTGAACTTTTTTTTTTGAGACAGAGCCTCAAGCTCTCCCCCTGGGTAGAGTGCCATGGCATCACAGCTCACAGCAACCTTCAACTCCTGGGCTCAGGTGAGTCTCCTGCCTCAGCCTCCCAGGTAGCATGGACTACAGGCTCCTGCCACAGTGCCCGGCTACTTTTTGGTTGCAGCCATCATTGTTGTTTTGGTGGTCCCGGGGTGGATTCGAACCCACCACCTTAGGTGTATGTGGCTGGTGCCCTAGCCATTTGAGCCACAGGTGCTAAGCCTGTGTACTGAACTTTATTGGATGCTCTAATGGCTGTTGAAAAAGGTAAGTCCATGTCCCAATATCTCAACCCTGTTTATGTTACTTTATTTGGAAAAAAATTCTCTACAGATGTAATTCAATTAAGACAGCAAGATGAGATTATTTTGGGTTGCTAGACAGGGCACTGATTCCAATGGCAAGTGTCCCTATGAAAGATGGAAAAAGACACAGAGAAGAAGAGAGAACCACATGAAGATAGAGGTACAAACTGGAGTGATACAGGAACAAGGAATGCCAGTAGCTACCAGAAGCTGGAACAGGTAAGGAATATTCATGCCTAGAACTTTGAAGGAGTTTTAATCCTGCTTATACCTTTGTTTCAGACATCCAATCTCTACAACTATGAAAGAATAATCTTGTTTTAAGCCACTATGTTTGTGGTATTTCACTACAGAAGCCCTATGAAATTAATACAATTGCTTTTCTGCATTATTTAATTTTTATCTTTTGGTTTTTACACAATCTAGTCAATGTTTAGTGCCAGAAACACACAATTGTGGTAATTTCTTAAGAGACAATATCTCTGTCACCCATGCTGGAGTGCAGTGGTGTGATCATTGCTCACTGCAGCTTCAAGTTTTTGGACTGAAGTTGCTTCAGCCTCCTGAGTAACTGGGAATATAGGCATACACCATCTTGACAAAATAGCTATTTTGTTTTAAAAATATTTTTAGAGTTGGTTTGTACAGTTTCTTGTCAAACTGATCTCAAACGCCTAGCCTCAAGCATTAGTGCTCTATTTTGGCCTCCTCAAGTGCTAAGATTACAAACATGAGCCACCATGCCAAGCAAAATTATTGGTATTTTTAAATGGAAGGAGATTCATATAGGAAATTATATGTCTAAAACATTATTGGATGGGCTCAAATAATAAGCTGAGCAAAACTAATTTAGTAAAACTACTTTTTTTTCTGAGACTGCCAGTTTATTTCTGGATCATTTCCCATTACCACAATACCTTTTGGACCTACAATTTTGTAGAATCATCATTAAGTATGTGATTTGGAAATTAAGGAATCAGATTAAGAAGTATTACATTTCACCTCAAGGCCTTTGTTTTTAGAAATGACCAAAAGTGTGAGAACAAGCTTGAGGAGTATTTTACTTAAATTATTACCTATGATAGTGACTACTTATAGACATTTTATAAAATATGCCACACATTTTTAATAGACAGAGAAAATCTGTCCTTATTAAAAATGGTATGATCACAAAAAGTGTGGGATGACCTTCAATAATATAGATAAAAATGTACTGGACATCAGAGAACTCATACTGTGGATAACACACTAAATGTAAGAAATGTGAAAGCAAGATTGGCCATGTACATTGAGGCTGGTGGGTTCAAACCTGGCCCTGGCCAGCTAAAACAATGACAACTGCAACAAAAAAAGGCCAAGTGTTGTACCTGGTGCTGTGGTCCCAGCTACTTGGGAGGCTGGGAGGTCATTAGAATTGCTTGAGCCCAGGAGTTTGAGTTTGCTGTGAGCTGTGATGCCATGGTAGTCTACCCAGGGCAACACTTGAGACTCTGTCTCAAAACATACATACAAACAAACAAACAAAAGAACATAAAAAAAAGAAATGTGAGAACACATTTCTACTTAATTTAGTCCTTGCCACACCGTAGTGAATTCATAGTGATGAGAAACTTCATGAATGTTAAGAATGTGAGAAAGTTGCTATTTATGTGGACAATTTTGTTAATTGTGGAGAATTCCTACCAGTAAGAAATCCTATGAATGTGAGAAATATGGGAAGGTATTTAGAACTAATTGTCCTTGTTCTGCAAATAAGAATTCACATTTGTTATTAAATTTATGAATGTTAGGAATGTGCAAAATCCCTTATTGTTTGTGAATAAGCCTCCCAATATTAGAGAATTCATACTGGTGACAGAACTGATGAATATAAGAAATGCGGATGTACATTTAGTATTCAGGTCTTACTATGTATTAGAGAACTCATACTGTTGAGAAGTTTTATTAATATAAGAAGTGCAAGAAAGCATTCTTCATATGTGCATGACTTACTCAACATCAGCACCCTCATACAGGTGAAGAATTTCACAAATATAAGGAATATAAGAATGTCTTTAAAAGTAATTGAGTTCTTCTGAAAATGAAATCATTCATACTGGTGATAAACTTTATAAATTTAAGGAGTGTGGGAAAGCCTTTGTTATTTATGGAAAAGTTGCTCAACATCAGAGTATTCAGTGAGAAACTTGATGAATGTAAGAAATATAGGAAGATGATTAGGCATAATTCTATATTTATGTATTAGAGAACTCATACTGGTGAGAATTTTTATGAATATAAGAAATGCAATATAACCTTTAAGGTGCTTGGAGAATTTATTTAATATCAGATTGTATTTTTAGAAACACTGTGCATATAATAAAAATGGTAAAACTATTAGTGTGTATCGACAATTCACTTCAGATCAGAGTATTTACTGGTGAGAATCTCTTTGAACATAAACACGTAGGGAGGCTTTTTGGATATATTTAACTAAAAACATACTACATGTTAGTGATTTTTACTGGTATAAATCATTATAGATGAAATGAATATGAGAAAGCCTTTAGTCAAAAAAGACATCCTAATATGCTAAAGAAAATTCATACTGATTGAACATCCTATATATAAAAATGTGGAGAGACTATAATTAGTGGCTATGGAATTGCTCCACCTCAGAGAAATTCACATAGGAGAGAAACATTATGAATTCAAGATATGTGGGACGGCATTTACCCGTGTTAGAGATTTTAGTTTTTCTATCAAATAATTCATTTTGTTAAGAATAAATATTAAAAGGCCAGGTGCAGTGACTCATGCCTGTAATTCTAGCACTCTGGGAGTCTGAGGTGGGTGGATCCCTTGAGTTTAGGAGTTAGAGACCAGCCTGACCAAGAGCAAGACCCTGTCTCTAAAAATAGCTGAGCTTGTGGCAGGCACCTATTGTTGTGCAGTCCCAGCAACTTGAGAGGCTGAGGCAAGAGAATCACTTGAGCCCAAGAGTTTGAGGTTGCTATGACCTGTGATGCCATGCCATTCTACTGAGTTCTGCAAAGTGAGATTCTGTCTTAAAAAAGAAAACAAAAGCCGCTTTGCAGACGCTGTCGCTTCTTGTAATCGTCTTGTATCAGCCATGGTCAACCCCAGCGTGTTCTTCGATATTGCCGCCGACGGCGAGCCCTTGGGCCACGTCTCCTTCGAGCTGTTTGCAGACAAAGTTCCAAAGACAGCAGAAAACTTTCGTGCTCTGAGCACTGGAGAAAAAGGATTTGGTTATAAGGGTTCCTGCTTTCACAGAATTATTCCAGGGTTTATGTGCCAGGGTGGTGATTTCACACGCCATAATGGCACTAGTGGCAAGTCTATCTACGGGGAGAAATTTGAAGATGAAAACTTTGTCCTGAAGCATACAGGTCCTGGCATCTTGTCCATGGCAAATGCTGGACCCAACACGAACGGTTCCCAGTTTTTCATCTGCACTACCAAGACTGAGTGGTTGGATGGCAAGCATGTGGTCTTCGGCAAGGTGAAAGAAGGCATGAATGTTGTGGAAGCCATGGAGCGCTTTGGGTCCAAGAATGGCAAGACCAGCAAGAAGATCACCATTACTGACTGTGGACAACTGTAATAAATT
>CAUYTI010044759.1:0-17017 GCA_963575145.1 Galago senegalensis | reverse complement strand
GTGTGTTGTTCGGATGTCGGGGGCTTGGTGGTGGTGGGGCGGGTTCCGACTGGGGTGTGGGGGCATTCATGGTGTGGGGAGTGGTCCGGTCGGGGGTGAGGGGGCATTCAGGGAGTTGTGAGTGTTCAGATGGCATGAGGGGGGCATTCAGGGAGAGGGGAGTGTTCAGATGGGGTGAGGAGGCATTCAGGGAGAGGGGACTGTTCAGATAGGGGGTGATGGGGCATTCAGGGAGAGGTGAGTGTTCAGATGGGGTGAGGGGGGCTTTCAGGGAGAGGTGAGTGTTCAGATGGGGGTGAGGAGGCATTCAGGGTGAGGGGACTTTTCAGATGGGGTCAGGGGCATTCAGGGGTTGGGGAGTGTTCAGATGGGGTGAGAGGGCATTCAGGGAGAGGGGAGTGTTCAGATGGGGGTGAGGGGGCATTCAGGGAGAGGGGTGTGTTCAGATGGGGGGCATTTAGGGCAAAGGGTGTGTTCAGATGGGGTGGTATTCAGGGAGATGGCAATATTTAGATAGGGCTGGGGCATTCAGGTAGAAGGGTGTGTTCAGATGGGGGGGTATTCAGAGAGGGGAGCATTCTTACTGTTGGAGGCCTATTCTTCTTAGTGATTGTATGCTTTGTTCTGCAGCAAATGTGTTTTGATGGTGATCCCTTTGTATTTGTGACCACACCAACGTCCACTAGGAACCCATTCTCCTGGGCACTGGCAGTCAAGAACCAGGGAGGGTCATTGTCCAGGGGGACTTAATGCTTCTGTTAGGTTAGTTTACTTTATCTTTTCTTTCCACTTTTTTTTCTTCTTCATGTCAAAATTTTACATCTTCTTTAACCTTTATATAATAGGAAATAGTATTTCATAAGTTCCTCAACCACCAAAATGCACAGCAGAATAACACGAATTTTTATCTTAAATTCTTTCTGCTTTTGGAGAAAAAAAAGTATGCTTAAGGTAGATTCTACAAATTCACTAATCTGGAAATAGCATCCAACTATTTTTTTCTTTTCCCCCAAATTTTAGAGTATCTAACTTGATTAACATATTAACATATTAACAATAAGCATCCTGGACTCATCTCTTCTCAAATGTTATGTACCAAAGTTTTATGTGCTCCCAAAATTCACATGTCAAAGCCCTAACCTCCAATATTGTGGTATTGGAGGTGAGTCATTGGAAGGTGATCTGTTCTAGAGAAGGTGAAGTTTACATGATAGAATTAGTGACCTCACAAAAGAGACCAGATTGTTTGCACACACTCTCGCCAACATGTGAGAACACAGTAAGAAGCAGTCATCTAGAAAACAGCCACCACTAGGAAATTGAGTGGCACCTTGATCTTGGACTCCTCAACCCACCAACTGTAAGAAAGAAATTTCTATTCTTTAAGCCCCCCAGTGGATATATAGCAGCCCAAGCAGACTAATACATCAAATACAAATACATTTTTTAGGTCAAGAATTAGTGACACTACATCATCGGTATGGACACATACAAACGTACACACAAGCACACAGGCACACACATGCACCCTTCAGGACACTTATAGATAGAGAGTATCTCATCTATGGAGAATAAAAGGGGTATGGAATGAGAAGAATGAAGTTACTAGTACTAGTCAATTCCCAACTTTTATTTAAGTTCCTCAGTATTCATTTATGGGCAAGGGTGTGCAAGAAATCAATTCTCATCTTGGTACAAATGTGGGCTTCAGCTCCCCATTTGACACTGGAATCGAAGAAGGCACCAAAACCAAAAGAATATAGGCATGTTCACAAAGAAGCTCAAGTCTTCAAGCTACAAATCACAAGAAGTGCCAGGCCATGTGGGACTCTCCTTCTCACCTTCCTGTAGCATCTAAGGGAATAAAAATGGCACGCTGCCTCTGTACCCCTAAACTTGATTACAACTCAAACTCTATGGATTGGGTTAGGTACCTGAAAAGTCACATGTCATCTTATCTAACAAATTGCCTTTGGCCCATCCTTGCTTTTCCTTACACCAAATTAAAGATTCTATTTAGTAAATGAAATGAACTCTAGTGTCTTCTTCTATGAATCATATTGTTAAAGATGTGATTTTTCTGAGGTTCTCAGGGGAAACCTGCCTGAATTAGGACCTTGTGGACCTTTCAAATATTATCTAAAGTCAGAATATTGAACTAGAAAAAAGCTTAGTGATTATCTCACTTAAGTATCACTCCAGCACCTACCACCAGCTCCCACTAAATGTTTTATTTCACAACAGACTCTATCCAGATCCTGTATCCAAATTTTTAGCAATAAAACTGAAAAATGAAAAGCCCCACTTGTTTATATGAAATTTTTCTCTATACAGTGATTTAAATGATATCCTTATATCAAGAAAAATGGTACAACCTCATGGAAAATGTCTTTAATTCTGTTGATCACTTGATACATATTAATTCAATAATTTTGACTTTTCTAAGCATAGTATATAAAAAAAGTACAACCCAACATATGCTTTTCCCAGGTTAGCAGCTTCTGTAGGATCATTATAAAAATATTAACAAGCTTTTCTTTTTGATATAGGTACCATTTTATTAGCTTATAAAAGATGACTACTTTTCCTAAAATAGTTTTCACCAACACACTCTACTGACCAAGAACAAATAAAAATTCCCTGTTTTCTATCACATAAATTGCATATTTGATGTTTGTTGAACATATATCATAAGCAAAGCACACCAACTTTAAATAATTGTATTTGGTTTGGGGATACTTTAGTTTCTTGATACACCTCAGCGCTTTTTGAAGATAAAGTCTATAGTTTAATTAACCATGTCCTAGAACCTATCACGGTGCTAATACATGGAATATGCACCGTAAATGCTAATTAGTGACTCGACATTTATGTGGATTCACACAATCTTCTTCTATCCTGACCATCCTTTGGAAAAGCACACTGTGTACTCTGTTAATGCTGTTTCTCTTGCTGTCCCTTCCTAAGACATTTGTTCTGCTCTCTTTCTTAGTCTCCCCTCACTCTCCAGATGCACCTCCTTCACGAAGTCCATTACAGCCTAGGCATTTAATTTCTCTGTAATTATATGAACACTACACTACACTAAACTCTACCCTCTTATAGGATAGTAAACAAAAATCAGTCTTACACTTACATTCCCCACCGATCATTAATCAAAGTTGATCACAGTTTCTGGCTACTATACAAGGTACAGATGGTTTGAGAGCTGAAAGATACAAGTCTCTTACAGAATTAGATCAGGGATTGGTTACCATGGTCCATGGGCCTTCTGCTTGTTTTGTAAATACACTGGTATTGTGATGCAGCCATACCACTCATGCCTGTATTGTCTAGAGCTGTTGTCCTGCTAAAACAGCAAGTTGAGTAATTGTAACAGAGACCACATGCCCCATCAGCCTAAAATATTTACTATATATACTGTGTGGCCCATTGAAAAATAAAAATTTCAACCAGTAGATTAGATCGGTGGTTTTCCAGTGTTGGCCTCAGATGAGATCTTGGCCTAGTCACAGCCTTAAGTGCTGTGATTAGACAATACTGTTAATCCTTAAGGGTGGTCTGTGTCCCAGCCACAGTAGCATCACCTGGGAAATGCAGGCTCTTAGCTCCCACTCCAGACTACAGATCAGAGAGTCTGGAAATGGGGCCTAGCAAGCTGTGGTTTCTCCAGCCCCCCTGGTGATTCTACTGCACACTAAAATTTGAGACCCACTAGATTAGATAAACAGAGGAAGGGTTATTAACACCTGGCACTGATGACATGCTCTGGTTATAGCAGATCCAGTTCCTTCAAAGATATTCTTTTTTTTTTTTGAGACAGAGTCTCAAGCTGTCATCGTGGGTAGAGTGCTGTAGCGTCACAGCTCACAGCAACCTCAAACTCTTAGGCTTAATCGATTCTCTCGCCTCATCCTCCCAAGTAGCTGGGGCTCCAGGTGCCTGCCACAACGCCCAGTTATTTTTTGGTTGTATTGTTATTGTCTTAGGCCTAAGTTACTAGAAACTAGGACCACAGTGACTCCATCTTAGGGCAGCCTCTCTTGCCCACCCCTGGGTTAGACACTCAGTGGAGATTCCCACTGAGCACCTGAAGCAGGTTGCGCTAGCCCACAGTAACCACCAAGTTCTGCTTCTGTAAACAGGTTTGCTCAGCTTGCCAGACACCTAGAAAGTCCCAAAGCCCTGAACTCACCCCCTGCCCTGCACCTCCAACCCCTTTAACCCCCCAAATGCTAAAGCTTGGCTGCTGTCTGCTGCATCTTGTAGACTTGGGGCAGCTGGTTGATCCATCTAAATAAAGGACTGTGTCACTTTTAAATTTATCTGAAGTGTTCTTCTTCCTTCATGGCTCTCAATTTTAGGGACAATTGTTGTTTGGCAGGCCCAGGCTGGATTTGAACCGCCAGCTCTGGTGTTAGGGGCTGGCGCCCTAGGTACAGGCGCCAAGCCTCTTCAGAGATACTCTAAGTGATGGAAAGATAATAATTATGTTTTACCTGTCCTGAAATTGACACCTTGTGTTTACTTTGAAAGAACACTAAGGAGCAGCATTACCTAGATGTGGGAATTTCAGCACTTTCCGTAAATGCTGAAATGCCACCAGCTGTATAGGCACAAAGGAAAGACCATGTATCAAGTGCCGAAGTGTGAAACCTATTCAAAAATAGACTGAAGTATCAAAGCAATATAACAGATAAGTCCCAATTTTTTTGGTACTGCCTGTTAAGACAAACCTTTGACAATAATTCTCAGGAGGGACATGGGAGAAGTGGCATTGCCGCTCAGCATGGAATTCTGATAATCAAGAATCTGTTCTAACATGCATATCCCCAGCTCAAAGTCACAAATGTGGCTAGACAGAACTTTCCATGCCAGTGTATGGATAGAAATTATAAAAATCAAACTCCAAACCTCATGGAGAGTAGCAACTAGATAGCACTTTCTATGAAAAAAAGTATAATTACATGTTACGATGTATACAATTTTCACAAATTCAAACTTTCACATGTTCAAACTTTACAGTTAAATGTTCCCTTCAGCCTTGTTTTCTACTAGTACCAGCAGCTAGGCTATAATATGAAAGGGTTGCAAAGTTGTAACATACCCAAGATAGTGGCAAGGTGGCAAGGTATCGGTAAGTAACAAGCATAAACAATCTATTTCTTCTTAAGAGACTCTTGCCTTAATGTTTTCTATTTGTAATGGTGTAAGCTTGGCAGATATATCAGGAAACAAACAATAATTGAAGAGGCTCTACATACAGGTTAAAAGGTACATGCATCAATCAGGAAGAATAAACTATTGACTGACAGCCTCTAGAACAGTGGTTCTCAACCTGTGGGTCACGGCCCTTTGGGGGGTTTGAACGACCCTTTCATAGGGGCCATCTAAGACCATCAGAAAACACATATTTACAATGGTCTTAGGAGATGAGACACCGCTCCTTTATCTGAAAATAATTTTATGGTTGGGGGTGACCACAATATGAGGAACTGTATTGAAGGGTTGTGGCATTAGGAAGGTTGAGAATCACTGCTCTAAAAAGTTCCCATTATTTCCTAGTCTTGAAAAATCATTACATCTTCAAAAATAATATAACTATTATTTCTCTTTTGAAAAGTGGCACATAAATTCCATATGCCATCTCTGTAAACATTTTATTCAATACTCATTTAAGAGTTCTTTTATTTTGACAAATATCTATGTAATACAGGAAGAGTGTTCAGACCTTCTATGCAACACAATAATTGGGAAATATGGGCCTGGATTTTATCCCCATGAATTTAGCAAACGATGGACCTCTGTTCAGATGATCTGCTAGAATTCTGATTCAAAAACTGAAAATTCCTAAATTTAAGCCATAGATTAATAATTTGTCTCACACATAAGACAGACTAAATTTAAAGAGGAAGAATACAGGTTATCCCTGTGTGGTAACTCCCAGTCCCTGGAAACACCAAGGTGGTGTTTCACTCTGAAACAGTGGGGAGAGAAAACACCTGTCTAGAGGCAAAGAGAGTCACAGACAGCGTGAGACAAGGACGCAGCAGAGGCTGAGAGGGTTGTAGGAAGTAATCGGGGTGACGCTCTGAAGTCTTCAAGAGTGGGAATTTGGTTATACACCTTTCATAGCAAGTCCATTAAGAATCAACCTCCAACAGAAATGCCTTCCATTGAGCCCTTTAAAATTAGACAAGAGCCGCTCCTGGCCAAAATACCATAGGGAATTGCTCAATACTAGTGGGATGCACTAAATGAACTGTATTTTTTTTGTTTGAGTCACATTTTTCATTTCTAATTGCCAGGATTTCACACACACTAAGAAACACTAAGAAGAGGAAATGCTCTGGAGGTTATGCTTCCTGTTGTTATATTACATCAATTCATACATTTTTTTAAATGTTTTGCAAAGCAAAAGGAATTTGCTGGGATAAGAGAAATAATTAAGAAGCAAAAACTACTCTTAAATAGTCCACTCAAAATATCAAATTCAAAGAAAAGGTATATTGAAAGAATGTCCATTTGTAAAATTTGCATGGGTGAAATCATATTTAATACACAACATTCCAGCATAATGTACCACACAGACTAGCTAAGTATGTAATCCATCCATACAAACTGAATGAATAACTGAAAACCTCTACTGTAGATACTGTCTCCTCTAAAGTCTACATCTGTGAGATGTAGGACTTACTGTATTTGCTCATCACTGACCCCCAAACCCGTCCGCCCGCTCTCCGTTAGCCTTTGCACCTTGCTAACTGTGTCCTTCATGAAGTGCCTCCCCACTTGTCAGTACTCACACCTAGAAAATAGGGAGCAGTTACTACAGTGTCGCTCCAAGACTTTTCTAAGCACTAATGAATTATTAACAGGAAATCACACAACTTATTACACAGTACATACTCAGGAGTGGTGAGCCATTGTTTTTATTAATGGCCACAAGTATGAACAGTAACCAATAGGATAGAAGGTTTTAGGAAATCAGCCTAGAAAATCCGGGATTTTCTAGGAGTGACGTGGATTCTTAGAATGTGATTCACTTACTAACATGCTGCTAAATATCGGTTGATACATAAGATGGACTGTAAAAATCAATGGCTAGTTATTCAAGTTAAAAGAGGCCTGACTTTTCTTCCACAAACTACTCAGTCCAGTGATGATCACTTGGCTTCAGTCCCTGATGCCTGCGTCCCTGGCCCAGTGTCAGTCTGTGGCCTGTTAGGAAGTGGACCACACAGCAGAGGGGAGCAGCAGGGAAGCCAGGGAAGCTTTGTCTTAGTCTTCATTTCCCACTGCTCCCCACAGCCCACTCCCCTAGATTGCTTAACTGCCTAAGCTCCACCTCCCATCAGAGAAGTGGCAATAATAAATTCGCACAGGTGCGTAAACCATACTACAAACTGCGATGCAAGGGACCTCAGTCCCAGGCACTCCATGACGATCAAATGCCTGGTGATCTGAGGTGGAGCTGTGATGCACTCAAGTCATCCCAAAACCATCTAGATTACCTCCCCTCTGCCCCTGCTCCAAGAAAAAATTATCTGCCATGAAACCAGTCCCTGGTGCCAAAAAGGTTCGGGATGGTTGTTCTGCTATGTCAAGATCCCAACCCCAGCAAGGAAGTCTACCAAGTAATTAGTAAAACTATATGCAAAAGGTCTATATGCCTCTGGCCAAACAAGCTGTTTGAGAGAGAGCAGTGAAAAGACTTTGTGCAGGCATACTTGTGAGAAACTGAGGCAGAATCCCATATGGCTGGGTTAATTGCAGGCACAAACCCCCCCTAACCTAAGGTCAGCCTAGTTGGCTGCGGGCATAAAAATCCCCTGACTTAAGGCCCATATGGGAGCGAAGGCTTGCAAAAAAGTTTCTGTATGTCTTAGGAATTTCCTGACTATGTCTTGCTTAAAGATTAAAGTAAATGCCTCCAGAGGGTGAGGCCAGTAGGGCAGAGCCTCAGGCTTCATCAGATAAGAACAAAGAAGTAAGGGCTGACAACATGTTCTCCATTAAGTCATGTATTTTAGGAGGATTAAGTTAGATAAAGTAGTATCAGTTAATCTGTAGATTGCTAGGCTCTGGGCCAGGGAGGATCTGGTCATGAGATAGTCACAAGATGTTTAGTCATGAGATGGATTATGGATTATAATGAATATCAGTGAAGTCATTGATGTATTGATTAACAGTGAGCTCATGCAGAGCTGGCTATTTAAGCCAGGAGAAAATAAAGAAGCATGCCACTCACCATGAGAGAGCAGTGGTCCCCTTTACATGCATACAATTTCAATTGCGGGTCTTACTCTCTGCAACACTACTTCTCTCTGAGACCCTAGTGGCAGCATTAAACTCTAGGCTACATTGCTTTTTGGGTTTCATACTTACATCACCAATACCCCTGCTAGCTGTCCATAAATGTAAACTCACAGTTGTAGAGGAATGGACACCATGTTTGCAAAGGACAGTTACTGATTCTTATCACATTGAAAGGAAACGGGGAGAACCGGACAGTCTCCTGGCAAGCCTAGAGACGTTTTGTGACTTGGGGGCAGTCCCCCAGGTAACTCAGTGTTCCAGAATGAAATAAGATCCATCACTCACTAGTAAGCAGGTGTTAAACATTGATGCTTGGTACTCCTTCATGGGGTTGTGGGGAAGGAACACATGACGAAAGAGCACGTGGCAATCCTTAGCATGCGGCCCTCCTGTGTAATGACCTTGACTCTCCACACTGTTGTGTATCACCTTAATAAATAGCCGTTGTGGGGGGGAGGGGGCTCAGGGCTACCCTGCACTTACAGTAGCCTGCCTCCCACAAGCTTGCAATTCTAATCTGTGTCACGCCTGGTTCCTTGGTGCGGCAACCAAGACCAGGGCCATAGGAGTCGTGACACACAGTGAGCTTTTAGAAATAATTGCTTCTTGGTCAAATAACTCATAAAAAATGGCAGATTTAAGTTATGAGTTCAATTCTCTGGGTTTGAATCCCACCCCTACCATGAGCTCTGTAGTCTTGAGCAAGGTAGCCAAACTTAAGGCTTATTTCTTCATCTGTAAAAAGGGAAAACTATATTAACTACATCATCTTATGGGAATAGTGAGGATTAAAAATCACATATCTCTTGGAAAATGTTTTCAAATGCACTAGAGAGAGATAGACTACTTGACTTCAGAGTTTTACCTTGGTACCCACTAGCTGTATCTCCTAGGGCACCTTGCCTAGTCTTATGGTGCTTTAATAAGTATGTAGAAAAAGGCTAGCTAATACTATCTTTAACTGAATTATTTTCATACAATTACTAGTCTGTTGATATGTACCATAATACACATCTTTTGTCCATTGCTCTCAACTTTCAAATTTGTGACTTACTATTTCCTTTAAAGGTTTATCACAAGCCACTATTCCCTTGAAGTTTTCTGTGGCTCCTTGGAGACAATAAATACTCCAAAAATTTCTTTGATCCAGAAAACATGTTACTTGGTATTTATCTAAAGGAGTCAGAAATTATGTACACACAAAAACTTGAAAATAGATGTTTAAAGCAGATTTATTAGTAACTGCCAATGTTTTTAAATAGGTGAACTTATGTTGGCACATCCATGTAAGTGAACATTACTTATTGCTAAAAATAAACTAGAAAGCCCTACAAGACATGAATGAACCTTAAATACATATTAGTAAGTGAAAGAAATGAAATGAATGAAAAGGCCATACACTGTGTGAGTCCACCTGTGTGACGTGGAGAGAGCAGCACTGTGAGACAGTCAGACAGGGCAGTGGCTGTCAAAAGTCTAGGGGAGGGAGGGATGAAGAGTGGAATGCAGACAATTTTTATCACAGTGAAATATTCTGTTTAAAACCATGATGGAAGAAATATGCTATTAAACTTTTTTCAAAACGTATTAAATATATAGCACAAAGTGTGAACTCAAATGCAAACTATGAGCTTTGGTTGAGAGAGGTGTAAATGAGGGTCCATCACGTGTAAGAAATGTATCACACCAGTGCAGGCTGCTGGTGGGGGGGGAGGCGTGCAGTGGGGTGAGACAGAGATAGATGGCAACTCTCTAGACTTCCTGTTCAATTTTGCCATGAACCTAAAACTGTTATCAAAATAAAGTCTACTACGAAAATTGAATAAAATTAAAACACATACACTGCGTGAGCAAAACAAAGCCAGTCACCAGGATGGAGTCAGACTTTTGATCACTGCATTATAATTTGTTTATAGACATTGATAATGTACATGCCCCGAGACTTGGTATAGAATTAAGAATGTGTATAAAAACACACTCCCTCAGAAATAAAGAAGACATTAGATGCTCTTCTGCCTCTGTAAAGGGAAGGAAATTCTTAATACTAACAAGTCAGTGGGTAATTGTTTTCATATCCAGTAAAAGATTATTTTTTTACAAAGCGAAATCCAACTTCCATCACTTCATAGGCAGGTGATTGGAAAATGTGTGTAGTCAAAATATGAGAAAAGAGGAAGCAAAGTTCTTCTCACCGAAATTCATCATGTAAATGTAGATTTAGATAAAATTATACATAAACCCTAGAATATGGCCATAATATAATATTCAAATAAAAATTAATATATATAAGTTTCAGAAGAGTATGAGCTTTCTTTTATTTTCTGATTTATCCATAAAATCTAAACAGGGGTCCTCAAACTCTTTGAACAGGGGGCCAGTTCACTGTCCCTCAAACCATTGGAGGGCCAGACTGCAGGCCCCAGGACGAGTCGGCTGCTAAGCAGGACAGGCAGCGGTGGCAAAAACACCCGGCGGGCTGTAGTTTGAGGACACCTGATCTAAAACAAAATCTGATACAAAAAAAGTAGATAAATGTTTAGTTAATAAATAAATGAATGAATCACATACCCACTTTGAAAAAATATACCATTCTTCCTGCACTGTGGATAGGAGAGGAGCTAGCAAACAGGTAAAAGGGCCTTAGTAGCAGTTCATTCCAACTACAGCCATGAAATTATGAGTGTGTTCAGCACAGCAGCAGCCCTGGAAATGTGTGAGCACAGCCAGGAAGAGCGTCAGTAGCAGCATTCACAGAACTGTGAGGATGAGCCACTGACAGCGCCAAGTCCTGAGCCTAAGAAGGATGCCAAGGAGGAATGTCTGGTGATGAAGGAAAGGAGTTATAAGGCAACAGCGCCACACAAGCTCAGAGCAGACAGGTGTAAGAAACAGAAAGAATCGTGTCAAGAGCTACAGAAAAGCCAAGTCTTGTGAGTAGAGCTGAAATTAGTAGCAAGTTGAGGAAAACCGTGGACAAAAAAAACTTAAAGGAGCATCAAAAACTCAGCACCAAGATAAATAATATTTAAATACATTATTTTAAAACCAAATTAGAGCAGAGTAATCCATGATGAGCAAACTATCAACAATATTTTTTAAGCACCACAGCTTAAACATATCTCCAGGTATTACATATGCTTCAGAAATAAATTTAAAATATGTTATTATTATTTTTTTATTTCAGATTAATATGAGGGCACAGAGGATTAGGTTAACATTATTAGTGTTTGTTAGGTAAAGTCCAAGTTGTAGTTGTGCCCCGCACCCAGGAGGTGTCCACATACCCTCACGCTGTGCCCATTCGGTGGGAGCACACCAGTCCCCTCCCTCCCCTCCACCCGCACTTGTGTTTAATTCTGCTTTTCTCTGGCGTGGGTGTGTATTTATTTGTCTACTGGTTTCATGTTAGTATTGAGTACATTGTATACTTGTGTTTCCATTCTTGTGACCCTTGACTAAATAGAATGTTCTCCAACTCTATCCAGGTTAATACAAAAGGTATAAAATCTCCATCTCTGTTATGGCTGAATAGCATCCCATGGTTTATATAACCACAGTTTATTAATCCATTCATGGGTTGATGGGCACTTGGGTTGATTGCACATCTTAGTGATTGAGAACTGAGCTACAATAAACTTCTAGTGCAAATGTCCTTGTGGTAAAATTTTTTTTTCTTCTGGGAAGATACCCAGTACTGGGATTGTGGCATGAAATGGAAGGTCTACATTTAGTTATTTGGGGATTCTCCATACTTCTTTCCAAAGAGCTGTATTAGTTTGCAGTCCCTCCGGCAGGGTAAGTGTTCTTTTCTCCACACCCTTGGCAGTATCTACAGCTTTGGGACTTTGTGAAGTGGGATATTCTCATTGGCATTAGATGATATCTCATTTTAAATGGAGTCAGACTGTTTGTTTTGTGCCCCTGTGTGACTATGCAACATGATAGCCTGTGGTTCTTGGACCCGCCTCTGCTTTCCACTGGGCATGTTTATGGAGTTGACAATGGTGTACTCATAGATTGTGCAACCCAGAGCTTTAGATGTGTTTTTGATTGTAAAGATTTTATTAACTTTTTCCGCTTGATTCAAACTAAGGGAGTATGTTTTAACAGGTACACGTAGAGACACACCTTTTTCCTTTTACCACAGTTTCTGACCTGAGTTGCCACAGCATTGACTGAGACTTGGAAAGTTTTCTTTTGGTTTAGCAATTAGAAAGCTGCCAGTGATTTAGTGGGAGTAGTTTCAATGTCGCAGTGAAGGAGAAACCAGAGAGCAGTTGATTAAAGAGAAAACAGACTGAAGGCAAAAGACCAGAAGGGGAAACGATCAGAACAGAGGGCAGAAAATTCGTGAGACAACACAACTTCAAATCTGCTCTGTTATTCAAACTAATCCCCTCAAATCTATCTACAGGGCATCAAAACGTTTTCCAGGAAGGAAAACCCTGTGTACTTCTCCTGTGCTGATTTACAGACATTGCGGCATTGTATCCATTACTTGCTGCTCTTTGCCAACTAACCAATACCACTGCGGTTTCAATTAGTCAATTTTTGAAATGTTCATGGCAACATGTATGATGACATATTTTTCTCAAAAATATAAAGCATCCCAGGAGTCATGTCTATAAGAAATGGAAACCTTCGCTTGGCACCAGTAGCTCAGTGACCAGGGCACTGGCCACATACACCAGGGCTGGTGGGTTAGAATCCAGCCCGGGCCTGCCAAACAGCAATGACAACTACAACCAAAAAATAACTAGGCATTGTGTTGAGCACCTGTAGTCCCAGCTACTTGGGAGGCTGAAGCAAGAGAATCTCTTAAGCCCAAGAGTTTGAGGTTGCTATGAGCTGTGATGCTACAGTACTCTACCAAGGGCGACCAAGTAAGCCTCTGCCTCTAAAAAAAAAAAAAAAGAAAGAAATGGAAACCTGAATGAGTGTTAGTTAAGAAAGACTGATTTTGCATCTCTATTTACATTTAGTTTGAAACACACAAGAAATCTCCACTATGGACTGTTTGGAGCAGGTGTCTTCAAACTATGGCCTGTGGGCCACATGCCGCCCGCCTAAGACATTTATCTGGCCCACCAGGTGTTTTTGCCACCGCTGCCTGTCCTGTTTAGCAGCTGACTTGTCCCGGGGCCCACAGTCCGGCCTTCCAACAGTCTTAGGGACAGTGAACTGGCCCCCTGTTTAAAAAGTTTGAGGATCCCTGGTTTAGAGACACAAAAATTTTATGGGAGAAATTCCAGATTGGCTTAGTATTTTAGAATAAATATGGTGCTTACTCAACCTCTCTCAATCTCTCCTTTCTTTCTCTCCCTCCTCCTCATTTTCCTACTCCTCTCTTCAGTTCACTTTCTCTTTCTCTGGCTACCATATGGAATTTATTTTCCATTTTCTTCACCATGAGAAAAGAGTAGCATGGCACATATACCTATATATGCATGAGCACACACACATACACACAAATACAGATATATTCCTGGTGACCCTCTAAAAAGTCTCCAATGTCAAAGAAAGCCAGAGGAGTACCAGATAAATAAAAGTAGGAAAAATTTCTAATTGAAATGGAATTAAATAATTCACACAATTTTTTTTAAGATTTTAGCTCAAAAGGTTAACATCTGATGAATTAGACAACGGTTTGCCAAGCCAAAGATTCCTCTTAAGACTTATCTTTTATTCGTGGTTAAATGAGAAAAGTACAGAAGAAAATGTCTACTATTGGAAGTGGAACCAGAGCAGTTATCAGGGACATTTCTAACAAGATGAAGTTAAAACAATATGTGTTCCTCGAGGGAAAAAGCCATATTACAATTTAGCAAATGACTTTCTCTTCCAATAATGAAAAGCAATGCTTTTCAATGTCTGTGAAAACGACCTCCATAAATCAGGTCTTTGCTTTGGTAATTAATCAAAACAAAGTGCATTAGAACCGTGGAAATGACAAAAGTATAATCAATGAGTATTGTTGAATATTTACTATGTGTAATAAATAAATCTAATGTAAAATACTCTTTATTCCTAGGAAGCTTATAATATTTCATTATATATGATATTTATAAATCTCTAATATTTCAAATGGAAATATTTTCCACTCTCTTATTTGCCTATTCCTAAAATAGCAATATTCCCTTAAAAAAGAAAAATTCATATAAATATGAACATGGGGGTACTGTATTAGTACATCAATATTATCTCAAAATTACCCAATTGCTTAGACTATTCAAAATATAAAAGCGTATCAGCTGCAATCAGCATACAGGACATCTTTAGATACACAATCATCTGTGACCACAGGATGAGGAAGTCAGCCTTGCTCTGCAGCTCTGAGGGAAGTGCATGCCCAACAGGTTAATTCTTAATTAGTACCTATTAACTAGAGGCCGGGTGCAGTGGCTCACATCTATAATCCCAGCACTCTGGGAGGCTGAGGCAGGTGGATTGCCTCAGCTCACAGGTTCAAGACTAGCCTGAGCCAGAGCAAGATCACTTCTCCAAAAATAGCCAGGCTTTGGGGGGCACTTGTAGTCCCAGCTACTTGAGAGGCTGAGGCAAGAGAATCGCATAAGTCCAAGAGTTTGCGATTGCCGTGAACTGTGAGGCCACGGCACTCTACCCAGGGCGAGAAAGAGAGACTGTCTCAAAAACAAAAAAAAAAATCTTAATTGAAACTTTGCAACATTGAAAAGCAAAGTCATTCATCATTTCACTTTTTTATGTAATAGATAACTCCTTCAGAATCAGCATTGGAGTTACAAGGGACACAACCAAGCTTAGAGAAGGAAAAGGATGTAAGAAGAGAAATTTTCTAGTGAAATAGTGTCACAGTGATCACCAAATAGAAATTGCATTGTTTTAAGGGATTTTATTCTACCACTCAGAAAAACCTATGAACAAACACAAGCATGTTTGCTCAAAGGCCTCGTCAGGTGATTGCAGCTTTAAGCAATGAGCACGCACGTTTACAGAGGCCGAACCTTTCAGTTACTTAAGATAGATTTATAAAAACAAATATTTCTCCACCTTTTTATTTTACCACAAGTATCAGAAACCTCCAGTGAAGTATAAGTTATATTTCTACCTAAGTGTTTCTCTTCCCATTAATATTTTCTGATTTCTTGAATCACATCAGTAATGACAGCGACCATTTATTACAACCAGGTAGGTCAGTTGTTAGGTGCTTGACAAAAATCAGAGCTACCTCTCAAATGTTATCACCATATCCTATGAAGTATTAGTTTACTTCGGTTTTATAGATTAGAAATGAGCTCAGAAAGGTGAATTAAGTTAAGCAAGGGCACACTGTTAGCAGAAGGCCAAACTCTAATTACGCTGCTTACTCAACCTCGCTCCCTCTCCTCTCTCTCTCTCTCTCTCTTTCTCTCCCGCCTCCTCATTTTCCTACTCCTCCCTTCAGTTCACTTTCTCTTTCTCTGGAATTTATTTTCCATTTTCTTTACCAGGAAAAAGAGTAACATGGCAGATATACATACACACACACACACACACAGAGACATGTTGAATAAAGGAAAAACTTTTTTTTAGTCAGATGTTACGGCAAGGCATGGACTTTACACATGACACGTGTAAACTGAGGAGGTAAAATGATGGTATCCACCGGCCATCTACACTGTCACAGATGACCTCAGATCAAGGACTCTTTACTCTTTGATTTTGAATAACAAGTTGATTATATGTCTTGGAAAATCTAAAGCAAAAGTAACAAAGAACAATTATAACTGAATTTAGATTCACTATATTTGCATGTGCTGACTGAATCTATCATCATTTTATATTTCCATTCTGCCTTCTGAATCACCCTTTAAATGTGGGAGAATTAAAGTCTGAGAACTTTTTAAAAATCTGAGTTCCTGGAATGAAGGGAGGCAAAACAATACTGTTGACAGCAGCAGCTACTGGACCCCTCAGGAAGTGCTACCTAGTCCTCAAACCAACCCACACCTCTGAGTCCTCCAGAGGGAGTGAGCTGAGGACTACAGCATTCCTGGGAGGCTGCAGAATGGGGAGTTTTCGCCTTTTGAGGGATGTGATTGGAATGAGTGATGGAGCAGATGTTACAGGTAAACAAAAACAGGTGAGAGCACCAGACACTTACAGAAGACAAGTGTGATAAAATAAGTTTATTTCCTTAAAGGGAGAGAAATGCCAATGGGAAGCCGCCTCTCCCTCCCTTGAGGCCAGCTCCTGTGAACACGCACTGAGGACAGGACTTGGGCCATGGTCCTTGCTTCCCTCCCCATCAGCTCCACTCACTGGCAGCGGGACTGAGTGTTCAAGGAGGGCCAGCCACCCCTTAACACGGACCTGATGTTCAGGAGGGCCAGCCCCCCCTAACACGGATCGGACGTTCAGGAGGGCCAGCCACCCCCTAACACGGATCTGATGTTCAGGAGGGCCAGCCCCCCCCAACACGGATCTGACGTTCAGGAGGGCCAGCCACCCCCTAACACGGATCTGACGTTCAGGAGGGCCAGCCACCCCCTAACACGGATCTGAGGTTCAGGAGGGCCAGCCCCCCCTAACACGGATCTGACGTTCAGGAGGGCCAGCCCCCCCTAACACGGATCTGACGTTCAGGAGGGCCAGCCACCCCCTAACACGGATCTGCCGTTCAGGAGGGCCAGCCACCCCCTAACACGGATCTGACGTTCAAGAGGGCCAGCCCCCCCTA
>CAUYTI010044758.1:0-14769 GCA_963575145.1 Galago senegalensis | reverse complement strand
ATTCCATGATGGTCCAAGAAGATACAAGGAATAATTTCTATTTTTTTTAAATGGAACCTTAACCTACATTTCCCCCTTTTTGTTTTGGACAATCTTTGTAAAGCATTAAGGAAAAAAATGTGGCCTGTTTCATTCTTTGTGACTTTCTTGAGATTCTTCTCAAGACTATACAACAAAACACAGTAATGCCAATGATTAATAATATAAAACTGAAATAAGCACTGCTCAATGCTTTCAATTCCTTAATAGGAGATAGTTGACTAATATCATCAGAAATGCTTTGCAATTCATCTGTTCCTGGTAACACTGTACTTAATGTGCAACCATATCTGAAATATGCTGTTGTAATTCTAGAATTTCTTCAGTCATGTTAGTACTAATTAACAAATGCTTTCTAACTTTATTCCATTTAAAATGAGTGTCATTCCAAGGAACAGAGGTTACACAGGATGTAGTAATATTCCACTCACAACATAATCTGATTTCTCTTTGTAGACTTTCAATTTGATCCCCCAACAATACCAGAGTTTCTTCTAAATCTGTTAATATGTTATTAATTTCAGAGTCTTTTTGCACTGAGCAGTCTATAATTTTTCTGAATTTCTATACCAATTTTGAATAAACTCTACAGTTTGTACAGATTGGTATAAAGCTACACCAGCAGTTGCTGCAGCAGCAGTGATAGCAATCAATCAAGTGATAATGGATATCATCATTCCAATCATCTATTTGAACTCTCCCATTTGGTCCATTTCTTGATAGAGTCCACAAGATGTTAAAACAGCAAGGCTGTAGGTAAATCTTGCCATGGTCTCTGCATCTGAACTGGTATCCACACTCCGACTTGAGCTCTTAAAATATAAATGATTTCCTGATTGTAATAAAAAGAGATTGAAGAATTAAAGCATGTGAAAAAAAGAACACATGCAAGAAATAACAGACTCTTTGGGATGCCACTGGGCAGGTTCCCTCATTAAAAGATATGGCAGTTTTGCACAAGCCTGTACATAATGGGATTCATTTCTATGAAAGATTAAAGTAGAATTGTCAGTATTACATGTGATGTCTCCTTTCCAAGCTTATAATCATGATAAAGAAGTTGTTAATTTCCAAAGATGTTGTTGAGTTGGACCACTGATAGATGGCATCAGTGGGGACATACCTCCCCTGTGCCATACAAGGGAATGATGGGCTGTGGTAAATATACTATTATCATCTTCATGCCATCTTAAATATGCTCCCACTTCTTTGTCTCAAGTAGTCCCATGGGGTCCCCAATCAATAACTCTTTCATAGGAAGTATAAACTAATACTCGAGGTACCTCGAGGTACCTCTCCACAACAAAGCGTCCACTGTCCCCACTCAGATAGATGTGTAGTGACAGCCACAGAACAGTGTGAGAGGTCTGGAGAAACAGATCCTTTGTGACTCTCATTACCTTCCATGTTTTTGTTTGTAAAATGTAGATTTGGTTCCTTTAGCTTCGGTACTACTTCTTACAATGGATAACCAAGCCTCATTCTTGGACTTTAAACAATTATTTCCATTACCTACACAAACAAAGATTCCTTGAATACCTACAGTATAATTGGCTACGATTATGCCTTCTTCCCCAGGTATCAATGGCTGACAGTAATCATAAAGTCCAGGCATCCAGCTGGAATCATTAACATACACCAGTATGTTTGGATCATTCCATGATATGGCCTTATTTAAAGGAGGACTGGGAATGTAAGCCCAATATGTAAAATTAACTATACTACTGCTATTTACAGTTATTACCTGGGTAGAAAGAAAGACCAGCAGGGCCACAAAAAGATGCTCAGGTGTAACTGGCTTGCCTTGTTGACAGACCATGCTTGCAGCCATCTGGGTAAGCTTCTTCACCTACCTACAGGTAGGCAGGGTGGTATGAGTTGTTGATGGTAGAGGGTGCTGCCTTGTAGGGCATTTTAAGGTGAGATGTTGAAGATCCTTGGAGAGGAGTGTCTCATTAAAGTCACACCATGGCCTATTGTTCATAATGCGGTTTGATCCAATGTGCAGGTAACCACTGCATGCCTTCTGAGTCTGTGGAGACATAAGCAAAACCTTGCCCCCATCTTAAAACTATACTAGGTTTCCATGAATTATCAAGAGTTATATATATGGGTTGATTAAGTTTAGGTGAATGCTGAGGGTTTATATGTCTCCAGTGACATTCTGTTGCTGTAGTAGAGTCCTCAGCTCCATTTAGAAAATTTAATGTGAAGAGTGCTTTCTGTAAGAGAAATCTTGGTGTGTTAAAGCCATCTTCACCTTTTTGTTTCTGTAACATTTCTTTGAGAGTGTGATGTTTGCGTTCAGTGATAGCTTGACCTTGTGAATTTTAAGGGAAGTCAGTAGAGTGACTGATATTCCAGCGTGAAAGAAAAGTTTGAAATGGATGAGACAGATAACTGAGCATTATCTGTCTTTATGTTGGCAGGGAGTCCCATATGATTAAAAGCTTCAATTATGGCAGATCTATTTCTTAGTTCTCTAAGTGTTCTACTGATGACTTTCCAAAAGGGGCGTATTAGTTTGCAATCCCACCAGCATAGAAGTGTTCCCTTTTCTCCACAACCCCACCAGCATCTGTGATTTGGGGATTTTGTGATATTAACACCAGCTAGTCTCACTGGTGTTAGGTGATATCTCAAAGTAGTTTTGATTTGCATTTCTCTGATGATTAATGATGGTGAGCATTTTTTCATATATCTGTAGGCCATGCATCTGTCTTCTTCAGAGAAGTTTCTCTTCAAGTCCCTTGCCCACCCTGAGATGGGATCACTTGTTCTCTTCTTCTAATACATTTGAGTTCTTTGTGGATTCTGGTTATTAAACCTTTGTCGGAAACATAACCATCAAATATCTTTTCCCATTCTGAGGGCTGTCTGCTTGCTTTTCTTACTGTGTTTTTGGCTGTGCAGAAGCTTTTTAGTTTGATCAGGTCCCAGTAGTATATTTTTGATTTTGCTTCAACTGCCTGGGGGAGGGGTAGCGTCCTCCTCATAAAATATTCACCCAGGCCAATTTCTTCAAGAATTTTTCCTACGCTTTCTTCTAGTGTTTTTATACTTACATGTTTTAAATTTAAATCATTAATCCAGTGAGAGTCTATCTTAGTTAGTGGTGACCGGTGTGGGTCCAGTTTCAGTTTTCTGCGGGTCGCCAGCCAGTTCATCCAGCACCATTTGTTAAATAGGGAATCTTTTCCCCACTCGATATTTTTAACTGGCTTGTCAAAGATCATATAGTGGTAAGTAGCTGGGTTTATCTCTTGGTTCTCTATTCTGTTCCATACATCTACCTCTCTGTTTTCTAGGTATATATTGAGAAGACCAAAAATCATGCTACAATACAGATATTTGTACCAGAATGTTCATTGCAGCTCAATTCACAATTGCTAGGACATGGAAGAGGCCCAAGTGCCCATCAACCCATGAATGGATCAATAAATTGTGGTATATGTACACCACGGAATACTATGCAGCCACAAAGAAAGATGGAGCCTTTACTTCCTTCATGTTTACATGGATGGAGCTGGAAAGTATTCTTCTTAGCAAAGTATCTCAGGAATGGAAGAAAAAGTATCCAATGTACTCAACCCTACTATGAAACTAATAGTTAGCTATCATAGGAAAGCTATAACCCAATTGTAGTCCAAGAGTATGGGGGAAGGGGAGAGGGAGGGGAGGGGAGGGGGGAGGACAGGTGAAGGGAGAGGGATTGTTGGGATCATGCCTATGATTTTTCCTATAAGGATACTTGTGAATTTTTCTAAAGGTGGAATATAAATGTCTTAACACAACAACTATGAGAATGACATGAAGGCTATGTTGGCCGATTGGATGAGAATATTTCAAATTATATATGGAAACAACACACGGTGCCCCATGATAGTATTAATGTGCACAACTATGATTTAATTTTTTAAAAAAAGCGACATGAGAATATTGGGAACTCCACGCAGTGACTTTTTTTATACTAAGAAACTGCTAATTACCTTAGGTATGATAATGATATTGTGTTTAGGCTTTTAAAAGAGACCTTATCTTAGATACATTTTGAATTATGTACAGTTAAACTGAAAAAGAGAAAACCACGATAAAGACAATATTCCGGTTGCCTCGTAGTAGCAGTTTTGTTGCTCAAAATTTTTGTGATGATTAAAGGAGTTATGTAAAGCTGATTTTCTCTCTTTGTAGATTCCCTATTTGCAAACTTTCTTAGTTGCTAAAATTTATTTGCAACCCCGAAATTAATACTTGCAAGGCCTTTATGATTATTCATAGACATGCACAGGATGGCAAAAAATTGAGTCACCTGACATTCAAGTTCAAAGCTGAGGTTTGAGGGGGTGACATTCTGCCTCTTGTTTTAGTTCTAATCTTGTAAACAAGTGTCCATTAATGGTCTACTTAGTGCCATAGGCCTTTTTTTTTTTTTTTTGCATTTCTGTGGGGCTTTTGGTAATTTAACTGTTTCTAATGTCTCCATAAACAGTGCCAAAGTGTTATCTCATGTTCTTAAGCACAAGAATGCTGTGATATGCCTTACAGAAAAAAATACTTGTGTTAGATGAACTTCATTCAAGCATGAGTTGGAGTGTTGCTGGCCAAGAGATCAATGTAAGGAGTCAACGATATATAATGACAATGTCTCTTTAAACAGAAACACACATAAAACCAGGTTATGTGTTGACCAGTTAACAACAATGCTGTGATCAAAGGCTAGCAGGAACCTAACCCTCTGTTTCCTCTAGGAGCAATGGTTTAGCATTTGCTAATTCAAGGTTCACAACAACTTTATAAACATGGCTGTTATGAATAACAAGAATCAACTTGATGGAAATGTCTTCTGCTAGTGCCAACCTTACAGCAAGTACTCAACAAATGCTTTCTCCTCTGCCTATGCGCCTTCCCTGGGCTGTTTATTCTTGAGATAGCTCCCCAGACAGAGGTAAATTGTTATCTATGTAACTCACTATTTAATTAAATAGACCTTTACCTGGACATGTTTTTCATCTTTCAGCCAATGTTAGTTTCTCTGGGGTAACCCTGGTTAGCATGCAATGCACTGAGCCTAGGTCAGTCTTCTGATGGTCTCATGAGTTACGTCATATCTGAGGGGTTCTCAGCAATAAAAGCAAATATAAGAAGATTCTGGGCTTTATAGTAGGAGCTCAAAGAGGGAGGTTAAAATAACTCAGAGAAACTAAGGGAAGGCTTAAAGGAACAGAGGAAACACACGTTTGAATCTACCTCGTCTTTTCCTGGCACCATGGAGCACTGCCTGTTTCCCCCATAGCTGGGGAACTCCTAGGCAAATTGCATATCTCCCACTATGATTTCCAAATCCAAATTTATTTCTTCACTTCTAAATGGGTATGCCAAGACTACTCAACACCACAGGATAAACATGCTTTCTGGAGCATCCATTTTACCAGAATGTTCACCTAAGCCAAGGGTGGTGGCTCACCCCTATAATCTTAGCACTTTGGGTAGATTGAATGAACTCAGGAGTTTGAGACCAGCCTGAGCAAGAGCAAGACCCAGTCTCTAGTAAAAATAGAAAAACTAGCTAGGAATCAAGGCAGGCACCTGTAGTCCCACCCACTTGGGAGGCTGAGGCAAGAGGATCTCCTGAGTCTAAGAGTTTAAGGTTGCTGGTGAGCTCTGATGATGCCATGGCACTCCATCCAGAGCGGCAGAGTGAGATTCTTTCTCAAAAACCAAAAAAAGAAAAGAAAAAGGAAGAAAGAAAAATACATTAAAATTTATTCACATATGGCTCAAAAAGTCTACATAAGGGATGAAGTACATGTTTTGGTCTTCCATGGTATCTCCTGGCAACTCACCTCCAAGTTTACCCACAACAATGAAGGACAGTTCTCGTGTAAGCCAGCAGCTTTGCAGTCTGTGCTCCTACCATATTCTCTCAACTTTTCCCTCTCAAGCTCTTTCCCAAAGCCTCGGGAGCTTGCTCAAGCTGCCTAGAGGGTAAACCCAGAAGTGCAGAGGAGTAACGCCCCTGGGGAGACGCATAAGTGCTGCAGCCCCATTCTCAGGGAGCATCCCGAGAAGCAATATAATACGCGATTCTTCCAAAGGTTAAGCGCTGTTGGCCCACAAGTCTAAGCAGCTCAATAACACACACCTCATGGGATTTCCCTTGTTCCCACCTCTCTCTACTCTCACCTCCCAAGTCCTTGTCTCAGGCTTTGCTTTGGGGGGTATGGGGGAGCCATTTTATTGGAAGAATAGACCTGAACTGTATTCGCACAGCACTTTACATGAGACTACAGAAATCCAATTGTCTGTTTAAAGACATCCAACTACCCACAGATACTTGATAGACTTGAAAGCACAATTTTCATGTATTGAGAATAAAAAGATATCACGTTTTCTCTCTTGTAGTAACAAACTTGACCCATGCTTCTAAGCGCCAGTCTGTTCTGCTGATCAAGACTCTTGAGTGAAAAATAATAATTCTTAATCCTAATAATCAATATTCCCCACTCACATGACCAACCAGGAGTTGACTATAACTGAAGGCCACTGCCAAGTTCTACAAAAGTGAATTCCAGCAGGGGGGGCTGGGAGGAGGTCTAAGCATGTAGGTCACTTAGTTGCTACACTTACTAAGAGAATCATATTAGCAGGAGAGAGTCTGCCCTACTTCTTAGGCAAAAGAAATCGGAAGTCTGGTTCAGCAACCTGGATAACTGTGAGTATATGAGTCACGTTAATACAAAATTAACTTTCTTTCAGAGGATCATTTTGACCTCAAACACCTGATAAAACAAACTACCCATACATACAAGAAGAGGTTGCCGCTCTACTCTGCAGGACTTCAGAAGTTAGTGCAGTAAAAAACCACCATCACAACCCAGCTTCTTCCTAGAGATAAAAATTACGCATTGCAGCCAAATTAGATAAATATATGTATTTGGATGCACCATTACTGATCATGTGTCCTTGAGAAAGAAGTGTTTATACCCAATTTGTATACACTGTTGCTACTTTTTCAAGGTGAAAATGAAGAAAGGTGGTGAAGAAAAAGAAATTCATGGCTGATTTTTAGCTTTTTTTCCAAAAAAAAAAAAAAGCCAGATAAAATTATAGGTGTTTGCTGTGTAGCGTACACCATGATGTTTTTAAAGTATTTATAAATTGTGGAATGACTAAACCTAGCTAATTAATAATATATGCATTACTTCATGTCGTTATCATTTGTATAGTGAGAACACTTCACATCCACTCCCTTAGTTCAAGAATACAATGCATTCTTAACTATAGTCACCAAGTTGTTCAATAGATCTCGTGAAGTTGTTTCTCCTATTTAACTGTAACTTTAAACTTTGGGCCATGTGTTAGAATTTTAATTTATACCTATGAAGCTATTCTCCAGGATGCCAGATTGACTGATTCATCATCCTTCAATTAATCTTAAAATCCACATTGCATAAATTACAGCCTTCTCTAAGTTTTACGAGACAGACCTAAGTACTGACTTTGGCATGAAGATCTAGGTTGCTTTGACCCTACTGAAGTTCAAGAGAAGCTGTACTGTTTATATAAGATTTCCATCCTCATCCTCACTGGCTTGGATTCTGTTTTGTTTGGAGAGGGGTGGCAAATAAACAAAGCCTTCTATCAAAAGCAACAGGGAAGTAACAGTTTACAATATATTCTCTTTTAAAAGTTTAACATCGTTAATTTTATTCCTTATATGGCCAGCAATGTGTCCACCCCTGAATCTTCTGAATGTGGAGGTCTGAGTGGTGAAATCAGATTGACCGCCTGTTGCTAAGGTCAGGCAACAAACTAATGGACCAGTTTAGGAGCACAATTTTGTGTGCTCTGTGAGTCTGTTGTAAGTTAATGCTAGATTGTTTTTGTCTCCCCTTCTTATAAGACAAAAGGTCTGAGCTCCAAAAAAATGCCATTTGATGACAAGAAAAAGCACAGCCATGCTACACTACTCATCTATCGATTTCTTCTAGTATGTCTTGATTTCATAAGGTGTTCAAGGAGTGATTCTTTTCCAACCTGGAGGATGGAATGGAAATGGTGACATGGTGAACTCTGCTGAACCACACCTGTCCTGATTTGGAGACTCCATCACCAGAAACCATATGTCGTTGGTATCAACTTCAACCGATTGGTGCAGGAAGAATTCTATATATAGTTTTAACTGTATTTCTCCTTCTTTAAAAAGAAGAAGGGGTCAGAATCTTAACGTTTATGCAGAAATATAGTAGCAATTCTGTAAGTTGACCACCAAGGGACTGTAACAAACTGGTCAGCATATGGAAGTGGCCAACATAAGGAATTTCCATTGAGAATGTGTGGTGTGTGTTTGGTCTATGAAAATTAGGTCCCCTTAAGGAGGTGGTCAACTATGGAGGTTCTACTGTATGTCATTCAGATTAATAGACACCCAAACATCAATACTTTGTGAGTGAAAGCAGTCTGGAAATGGTAATGTAAATGTAATTCTAATTTTGTTTCTGGAATTTTTCACTGCTTGTTGGTGGTCATGCTTTCTTGCAAGCCTACTTGATGTAAATTGGTCTGAAGTTTTTACCTTTCATGTATCACCATCGGATAAAAGGCAGTTCAGAGTTTTCCAATCCACTGAAAAAGCAGAGAGGACACACAGTCCTGGACGCAGTGACAGATCGTGTGGTGTAAACTTAACACAGAATTCAATAAGAAGTATATTCTAATGATTCCTTCATTTCCAAAATATTTACTCTCTTATCATGTGATCCACCCTGTGTAAATCCAGGGAATTCAAAGGAACTAAGATGACTTACTCTCAAGAACTCATAGTCTAGTAAGGAAGGCAAATAAATGGTTACAATCAGAAAGAAAAGGGCTGGTGTAGGCAGGACATAAGTAGGGCTAGAAATGTGAATGGTAAATGATGAGGCAGGGGTGTTTTAGAATTTTATGAGCAAATGAACTTGATTTTCATTCCTTAACAGAAATCCAAATGGCCTTGGAAATATCTTCACAGTCAATTAAGAGCATTCAATAAGAATTTCTACTTTTTAGACTCTGATGCTCCAGTGTAGGGGAGAAAAGGACAATGCTAAATTTCCATTCACATGGCTGTTTGAGGAACCACCGGCATGACCAGAGTCAGAATCCACAGCTCTTATCTCTGCAGCTCCACACAGGACTCTGAACACTCACACAAGGGGGGCAAACAGATGATGGAAATCTCTAACAGCAATGTGGGAAAGATAAACTTTCTATTACTTTAGATTTATTCTACTCTTTTGGCACGTTCTAAGAAAAATTGACTAAAATCTCTCTGAAAGGCCTTATGATGCCAAAAGATAGCATTTGAGAAAGAATAGGATGAAAGGGAAGAGGGAAGAAGGGAAGAAAGGAGGATAGGGAGGGAGGGAGGAACAAGGCGGGCAAGCAGGCAAGATCGCTGTAGTATTTGGAATGAAAGAATTTTATCTTCTGCTGCAAAAAGTAACCACAAGTCACATAACGTCTATTAACATAAAAAGTAGAGAAATGTTGGGAGGAGGAGAAGAAAGCTACCCCACGTCTTTCCATAAATCTATTTCATCCCTTCATAGTCGCCTATCATTAAACATAGCAGGCCAGTTCTCACTCTCACTGCCTATCTACCCATTAGCAGAAGCCGTGTCTTCATTTTTCTGTGATAAATTCCTGTGTGTGAAGCCTTCTAACCTCACTGGAGGTCACTGGACCTTCAGAAGCAAAGGTCTAATGACCACCACATGTGATCCCCCCATTTTGGAGAGCTCAGTTCACTGTGAAGTGGCAGAAATCATACAGAAACACATGAACTCTGAGGAAGCTAAGGACAAAGGAGGGGCAATGACCATCTCTTGAAAGTCCTTCCAGAAGGGAGAACAGCTGACTGTCTTGAGCCCAAGCTCTGAGGACACCTCCCTTCTCAGACATCCTTTTCAATCACGGCGTTGCTTTACTCTAATCGAGCACAAGAAGAAAAGAGCATTAACATTCTCTAAGAAGGGAGACACTGACTCCATTAAAATAAGAGACAAGTCTCCTTTCTTTACTTAATATTTATTGAATGTTTCTTAAGACATGCAATTTGCTACAATTCTCTCATGTTTGTCATGGTAATGAATTAATTCAGTTGTTAAGCACATCAAATAAAATTTTTCTCCTGGAGGGAAATCGCAGAGGAGGAAAATTGTTAGCAAACTATTTTGGAAGCTCACAGTGAATCGGAGTCATTCACGATTGCTGTGCAGGGTTAAATGATGAAACCTAAAAATGTTAACAATTCTTTGTCACTCTCTTTAAATCAACGTTTTATTTCGGAATGGAATCTCTACTTAGGGTAATAATGACAGTCAGTCATTCGCTCCAGAGGTATTTATGGAGGACCCATTACGTGCAAGGCACTGTCCTAGACTACGGGGAGAAAATGATGAAGTCATTTCCAAGTCCGTGCCCTGCTCCATGTCTTCCAGCAGGAGAAGACAGATCATCAATGTATAGACAGGCAGGTAAGTATGTAAGATTATTTCAAATATCCATGCTGCTAAGAAGATAAGAACACACAGGAATGGGTTAAAGAATGAGTGCGTCAGAGTGGGGAGTGGGGGCCACTTTGGTGTGTTCAGAGAAGACCTCCCTGAGCTGAGACAAGAATGGTAAGGAGAGAGCCATGCAAAGGACTAGGAGAGAGGTATTACCGGGAGTACAAAGGACTCGGGCAATTAATACTCTTGAATATTCTGGTAATAGTAGGATGTGATTTGTACAGTTCAATATAGCTCAAAGCACTTTCATGTATGTTGCAATTCCAGTCTCACTTTGTAAATGACAAAGCCCACACCCAACGCAGGAGAAGAGGACACTTCCGATGCCTCTGCTCTCCAAGACGTGATGCTGCTCCGTGTTTCACAGATTACGACAACTACGTAAAGGATCCTAGTGGTTGGTCCAAAGCCATGACTAGCTCCACTTTTTTCTTCCTCTGGCTTGGCATAGTGGATGAAGCCTGAGCTCTGACTCCACAAGTACTTTCTTTAAATTCCAGTCCCACCTCAGTCATGTATGCTACCTTCCTGCCAGTTATCAGAGATGAATCATCCCGTCTCAGTCCTCTATTAAAGCCAAACCCTTCACATTCTGGATGTAGCCAGAATCCAAGCATTTCTTACCACTCTAGCCCAAACTACCATCATGGCTCATCTGGATTACACCATAGGCTCCTAACAGTTCTGTCTGCTGGTACAGTCTCTGCTTAATGCTGCAGCCAGAAGGCTCCTTTTCAAACATGAGCCAGATTGTGGCTGTTATCATGCTCACAGTTAAATCAAAAGTCCTTACAATGACCGGTGGGGCACATGTGATCTCAGGCTCTGCTACAGCTCTAGCTACATAGCGCTTGTCCTGTGGCACCTTTGCTAGAACGCCAGCTCCACAAGGGCAGGAATCTTCATCATTTGGTTCATCCGTGTATCTCAGACACAGTCCTCTGTACCCATGGGTTTACATCCATGGATCCAACCATTCATGAATGGAAGATATTTGCGGAAAAAAATTACAACTATATTGAACATGTACAGACATTTTTTCTTGGCATTATTTATTTTCTAATCAAGGTAGTATAACAACTATTTACATAGCATTACATTGTATTAGGGTCTACAAGTAACATAGAGATAATTTCAAGTAAATGGGAGGACAGGCACAGTGGCTCACTGTATCCCTAGCATGCTTGAAGGCTAAGGCAAGAGTTCAGGAGTTGGAAGCCAGACCAAGCAAGGGGAAGACCCCATCTCTACTCAAAATAGAAAACTTAGTTGAGCATGGTGAGTTAGGCCTATAGTCCCAGCTACTTAGGAGGCTGAGGCAGGAGGATTGCTTGAGCCTAGGAGTTTGAGGTTGCTGTGAGCTGTGACTATGCCACTGCACTCTAGCCTGGGGGACAGAATGAGGCTCTGTCTTAAATAAATAAAAACAGTAAACTGGAGGAGGGTGTGTGCAGGTTATATGGAAATACAGCATCACTTCCTACAGGGTGGCCATCAAGACGACTTTTTAAATCGACAGCTGTTTTAATAGACAACTATTTTAAATTGCACACAAACTTTATGGCCCCCCTGTATAAGGCGCTTGAGCATCTGAGGACTCTGGTATCTGAGGGAGGCCCTTCATCCCCTGGGGATACCAAGGAACGACTGTACCTGGAACAGTGCCTAGCACACAGAAGATACCCAAGAGGTCTTGTTGGATAAATAGACCACGCCCACCTAAAGCAAAGTTAATGCAGACTCGTCTGCTTGTCACTTCAACTCAGTAGTATATAAAATCTCAGCAGATCACATCTCAATCTTTCTTACTAAAAATGTTCTCCCTTAAATAAATAAAGATAAGGAGTATAAAACGCCATTTCCCTGAGTATTAAACAGACATGGCTACTTATAAGTACCTCTCAGCTCTGGAAAGGAAGCTCTGCTGGTTGCTGCCTCAGTTGAGGGATCCAATCTCCGCATTGAGGAAATATTGCTTGCTTATCAGGCAGATTATTGGTTTACTACAATTTAAAGGCCTTAGAAATAGTCAGGAAATAACCTTAAAATCAGCGATTTACTTCTTCCCAAACAGAATCAAATCTGTTATTGAGTTTCTTTTTGGATCAATGAAAGCTGTCACGAGATTATACAGTAGCTTTTAACTCATTCGTATAAAATAGAAGATGGGTGCTTATGACATACACACAAATATTTCCTTTTAAAAAGTTCTGTGAGGCCAGATGCCATGGCTCACGCCTGTAATCCTAGCACTCTGGGCGGCCAAGGCAGGGGGATTGCTTTGGCTCACAAGTTTGACACCAGCCTGAGTAAGAACAAGAGCCTGTCTCTAAAACTAACTGGGTGTTGTGGTGGGCACCTGGAATCCCAGCTGCTCAGGAGGCCGCGGCAAGAGGATCATTTGAACCCAAGAGGGTGAGGTTGCTGTGACCTATGGTGCCACAGCACTCTACTGAGGGCAACAAAGTGAGACTCTGCCTCAAAAGTAAATAAAAATGCTTTGTATCCAAGAACAGAGGCTCATGCCTGTCATCTAAGCATCAGCACTTTGGGAGGCTGAGGTGGGAGTATTGCTTGAGGCCAATAGTTTGAGACCAGCCTGGGCAACATAGTGAGACCCATCCCTACAAAATATTAAAAAATATATTCAATCATGGTGGCACGTGCCTGTAGTCCTAGCTACTAATGAGGCTGAGGTAGAAGATCACTTGAGCCCAGAAGTCTGATGTTGCAGTGAGCTATGATGATGCCACTGCACTCTAGCCCACTGCAACAAAATTAACTAATTAACTCAAAATTAATTAACTAATTAATTGATTAAAATGCTCTGTGACTTAGTAATTGGACCAGAACTTTCTCTGGATTAACCAAGAATCTCTCCATCCACATCAGAGGTGATAATAGATAAAGGGTGCTCCCACAAATCAGAGGAAAAAGCCAACGTCCCTTAGATCAATGAAAAAATGGAGAAAGTAAAACATTTAAAACAATAAATTATATCTCTGGCACTGATTTGAAAAAAATTTTGTAATGAATTCTGATAATTACTTTTTTCAATTCTACAATCAAAATCTGCTTAGGGCAATTTTATGGGGTTTTTTGCTAACACTGTTGAACTGAATTCAAAATACAAGTATTTCCCCTATCTCCTGTCACTTGCCTATGTAAGATAAAATCAAATACATTTATTCTCAGAATGTATTTTATACTCTTCTGAAGTTCTCCCATGGAACTCTGAGATCGTTTCTCCTCTTTCCCTGCCCCCTGAAGAAGAAATCAGCAAGGAGATTGCAAGCCCTCGACACACTCCTGCTCAACTCTCCTGCGGCTGATTCCCAGCACAGTGTTCAAACACTACTACGTGCAGGCTTCATTAATCTACTCTAACCCTACAGAATTTATTTGGCTTTGTTTTAAGGAGCAAGATTCTCAATTTTCTACAAATCTCCCTAGAGATTGTTACAACTGAGAGTGAAGAAACCTAAAACTTCCAAGGAACTAATTGACCCGTTTGGGGATTGTCTAGTCTTAATTCATTCCATTTTAGCTCAGTCATACACTTGGTCAATGTCTACCTTGTAGGCAAGGTGCCAGGCATTAGGCAAATCACATAGCCCTGCTTATGGTAGATTCAGGGCAGTGATGAAATACATACAGTGCTCTTAGTACAAAACAGGGGCTCCTCCTACGTGTCAAAGAAAATGTTCTGGTCAAAATCACGGCGGGTGGCCGGGCATGGTGGCTCACACTTATAATCCTAGCACTCTGGGAGGCAGAGGTGGGAGAATCCTTTGAGTTCAGGAGTCCAAGACTAGCCTGAGCAAGATCAAGACCCCCTTTCTACTAAAAATACAAAAATTAGCCAGGCATCATGATGGGCACCTATAGTCTCAGGTACTCAGGAGGCTGAGGGAGAAAAATCATTTTAACTCAGGAATTTGACATTGCTGGGTGTGAAACGGCCCTCTACCCAGGGTGACAGAGTGAGACTCTGTCTCCAAAAAAAAAAAAAAAAAAAAGGGAAAAGAAAAATTATGGGCTCGGCGCCTATAGCTCAACCGGCTAAGGCGCCAGCCACGTACACCTAAGGTGGCGGGTTCAAATCCCCAGCCCGGACCCGCCAAACAACAATGATGGCTGCAACCAAAAAATAGCCGGGCGTTGTGGCGGGCGCCTG
>CAUYTI010044757.1:0-27622 GCA_963575145.1 Galago senegalensis | reverse complement strand
TGATTTATTACTAGATTTAGCAACTACAGAATTGGTAAAGCATATTACCTCTTTAGATAAATTTCAGCAAATCCTTAAAAACCTGCCAACTACATTTTCACATTCAACTCTAAAGGAACTTTTCTCTCCCAGGGATCTAGTATTGATCAAAACTCTTCCCTCTAATTCCCTTTCCCTAACCCCAATTTGGGAAGGTCCCTTTCCTGTTATCTTGTCTTCCTCTACAGCTGTTAAAGTTATGGGCTTAGATTCTTGAATTCATCATTTACGAGTGAAAGCCTGACACCCTTCCCCTTCTACAGAAGAAAATTCTGAAGAAAACCAACCACAGCCCACCCAATCTTGTGAGCCTAAGGGAAGCCTAAAGTTATTATTTAGAAAACAATAACATCACTACTGTAATGCTTTTAACCTTACATGGTCTTACCTTGCCCTTTTACTAATTAACTATTTTCAGACATCTCACCAAAGCACAATACCCACAAAAAGATGGTTCCAGTTACAGATCCTAGTGTCACTCTTTCCTCCGGAGAAACCCTAACTGCCCCTTCCATCATCACCCCAAGTCAGCAGGAAGCAGTTAGATTGAGTCGTCATCCTTTTCCCTAAGAGTAGTTAGTGTTTCTACTCAGAGAGGGAGGAATGATACCAGAAAAGTGGCAACCCAGCCAGCTCAGCCGAGCAGGGCCTTGGGAACCTGACACTTCTGTCTTGGTGGCAGCAGCCAGCAAAAAATCCGGCAGGTTGGGGCAAGTGAGGGAGATTCCTTCCCCCAGAGGCTCCAGTAGAGCGGCGGCGCTAGAGGACCTGTCAATCAAGGGAAAACTGATGCCCATTCCTGATTGGTTCATTTTCAATCCTGCTCATGATTGGTCCATTTTCAATCCTGCTCCTGATTGGACCAATCACAGCTAAGCTATTACACTTATATAAGGCCCTGAGCAGAGAGACTGGGGGCAGATCATCGCAGATCATCTCAGATCATCGCATATCATCCCAGATCATCGCAGATCGTCACAGACCTTTGATGAAGATAGAGCAGAAGAACAAGACTTCAGCAGATCATCGCAGACTGTCCAGAAGAATAAGCAAACGCTGTGGCACTTCTAGTGCTGTTCCTGCTCTACAAAGAGGCTTGGCTCTTTGTAGGAGTTGTGACACTTGAGCTATAGCTATAACACCTCCGCTGCTGATCCTGCCTTACAAAGATTTTTGGCCCTTTGCTGATCTTTGCCCTGCAAATGGGCTTGGTCCTTTGTAAGAGCTATAGCTGTAACACTTCCACTGCTGATCCTGCCCTGCAAAGAGGCTTGGCCCTTTGTAAGAGCTGTACCACATCTACCCTGCTCTGCAAAGAGGCTTGGCTCTTTGTAAGAGTTCTTTTCATAAGAGTTGTATCACTTCTATCCTGCCCTGCAAAGATTTTTGGTTCTTTGAGCTGTAAATAAAACCTCACTGTTCGTTCCATGGTCTATTGATTCATTCATCAAATCATTGAGACCAACAGCCTAGAAATCCAGTGTTAAAAATCTGGTATCAATAGCATAACTTTGTATATTAATGCAATCATGGGGTACAGTATACTGTTTTCATATAAATTTTTAAATATTCTCATCAAACTGGTTAACATAACTTTCATGTTATTTTCTTAGATATTGAGTTAAAATGTTCATACTGTGCTTTTAGAAAGATTCACTTGTACCTTTGTAAAATAAACCATAGTGGTAACCCCACCAATCATCCTCCCTCCATCCATCCACATCCCTCAGCTCCCGCTCCAACCCTCTTCCCAAATTATAAGGCTATAATTAGGTTATGACATTCCTATAAAAGCTATGAATTAGTTTCAAAGTAAGGCTGTGTACATAGGATATTTTTTCTTGTATTCTTGATATACTTTGCTAAGGAGAACATTTTTCAATTCCATCCGTATAAATATGAAGGAGGTAAAGTCTCCATCCTTTAGTGCTGCATAGTATTCCATGGTGTATATGTACCAGATTTTATTGATCCATTTGTGGGAAGATGGGAATTTGGACCTCTTACATGACCTAGCAATTATAAATTGGACTACAGTAAATATTCTGGTACAAATATTTTTATTGTAATGTGATTTTGGATCTTCTATATATATATATATAGTGCAGGAATTATAGGATCAAATGGCAGTGATATTTTTAGTTCTCTAAGTGTTCTCTAGATAGCTTTACAAAAGGAACATATTAGTTTGCAATCCCTCCAGCAGTGTAAGTGCCCATTGAACCACAAATGGATCAATAAACAGTGGTATATGTACACCATGGAGTACTATGCAGCCATAAAGAAAGATGAAGCTTTACCTCCTTCATGTTTTCATGGATGTTGCTGGAAATTATTCTTCTTAAGAAAGTATCTCATGAAGGGAAGAAAAAGTATTCATTATACTCAGCACTACTATGAAACTAATTTATATCTTACATAAGAAAACTATAACCCAATTATAGCTTCAGAATATGAGGAAGTGAAAGAGGGAAGGGAAGGTAATGGGGAAGATGGATGGATAAAGGGTGATTTGTAGGATCATGCCTATGGTTCATCTTAAAAGTATACATGTGAATCTTTCTAAATGTAGAATATAAAAGTCTTAACACAATAGCTAAGAAAATGAAATGAAGGCTACATTAACCAGTTTGATAAAAATATTTCAAATTGTATATAAAAACAGCACATTGTACCCTATGACTTGATTAATGTACACAGCTACAATTTAATATAAAAAATAGTTTAAATCTAAACTTTCCTATAAGAAATTAGTTTCTTATAGGAGGAACTATACTACCCTGTAAAGGAGTGTTAAAAACTCCAACTATGATGGACCTGGAGAAAATAAAGTTGCAACATCTGTTAGAGTGTCTCTTATAAATTGAAGCACATTCTGGTTGGGTGCATAAATATTAAGAAAAGAAATTTTATCATGCTGTGTATTTCCCTTAAGCCAGCCTTAACAAATATGAAGTGATCATCCTTGTCCTTACTTACTTTTGTTGGTTTAAAGCCTATTAGATCAGCAAATAACCTTGCAATATCTGCATTTTTCTGCTTTCCATTTCCCGCAATATAGATGAGCATCCCTTCACACTGAGTCTATATTGATCTTTTAAGGTAAGATGTGATTTTTGTATGCAACGGATATCTAGACTTAGTTATTGAATCCAGTCAGTCATCTTCTGTCTCTTCAGAGGATAATTGAATCCAATTACATTAACTGAAAATATTGATAAGCCTGGTCAACATTTGGGTATCGATTTTTCTGAAAGTCCAATGGACATTTTTACTCTTTTCAACACTGTGAAAACTAGAATTTGATCAAAATTTCCTGAGTGAATTTACTTTTTCGTGGGGGATTGTACTTCCCATTATAGAGGATTGGTCTGAGAATATACAGGAGAACTGTTTTATATATGCAAATTTCTTCAACATTTGAATGTCATTAAAGTATTTAATTTCTCCATCATAAATGAAACTCAGTTTAGCTGGTTATTGGATTAAAAGTTACTTTGTCTTAGGAGAATAAAAGTTGATGATCATCCTCTTCTAGCTTGAAAGTTTTCAGGAGAGAGATTTAAAGTCATTCTAATATTCTTTCCCTTGTAGGTTATGGTTTTCTTATGTCTGGATTCTTTCAGAATTTTCTTCTTTATATTAGTGATTATTATAGATATATAATCTACATAGAATATAGTATATAGATATTATAATAGTGAATAATAAGTCACTATTGTTTAAGTGAAGTTAATTATGATATTTCTGGGGGATATATTATTCAGGTTTAGTCATGCTGGGATTCTCAAACTGACTGATATCAGAATTTCAGAATCTCTTGGCATGCCTGGAAAGTTCTCTTTAATAATTTCATGAAGAAGAGCCCCTGTGCTTTGTGAAGCAACTTTATCTTCTTCAGAGATTCCTGTAAGGTGAATATTAGTTTTCTTGTAATAATTCCAGATCTCTCTTAGAGAATAATCCATTTTTCTTCTCCATTTTTCTTTCTCTTTGAGTGCTTTGAAGCATTCAAAAGCTTTGTCTTCATTGGAAGAAATTCCTTCTTCTATTTGCTCCATTCTGTTACTGAGGGATTATCCTATATTTCTCAGATCTTGGAGGGCTGCAAAACCTTGTCTCAGTGTGTCAAAATCTTTGGTGATTTTGTCTTTGAATTCATCGAATTCTTGAGAGAACATTTGAAATGCTCCTTGAATGTCTAATTCCATCTTTGCCTCCATTTTATTAGTCTTATTTACAATGCAAATTCTGAATTCAATTTCTGACTTCTCAGCCATATGTTAATGAATAAGATCTTCAGTTGATTCTGTAATATCCTTCCTTGTGATGTTTATCTACTCTGGTTATTTATGTTACCAGAGTTTTTTGACTGACATTGCCCATGATTATTTTACACTGTTTGGCTAGATGAACTGATAAGGAGAAGTTGGGTTGGGGGCTCCAGGATTAGAGGTTACCTAGCTCTTTCCAAAAATCTGTGAATGGTATCTATACCTTTCCTCTATAACTTTTCAAAGACCCCATAGGGCTTAGGCCTGAGAAACTGTGGGTCTGCTTGGTCGGGCTAAGTGACTCTATCTTATTTTTATCTGGTCTCTGTTTTACCCTAGTGAATGAGTTACTCTAATTTGAAGACTAAGCTATGGATAAACATCAGCAATTATGGGGGGGATAATTCCCCCCCACCCCCCGCTTATAAGAAAGAATTGGAAAGAAAATTTAAAACTTCCCACAACCAAAATCTCAAGGTACCACTTTGGATAGTGCTTGGGTTAATGCGTCAGTTCAAAAGATCCAAATCAATTGTCCCAGTCAGCACTTGTTCCATGTGGGAGAATTCAAATGTCTTCAGCAACTAGATAGGGGAAATGTGGTGGCAGCTCAAGTGTGACTTGCTCCAGTGCTCTGTGAGGTCAGAAGGACCCACCCAGAAAATTAATTAGTCTGGGAAGGTTGATGACTTTTTTTCCACATTGCACCTCTGTCATACCCATTCACTGGTAGTCACAGAGGGTTGTAACCCAGTTCCCTCCTATGAGCAGATTCCGCAGGAGTTTACACATGCCTGACAGGAAGATGTATGTCTCCTAAGCCAGGACACTGCTTTCTGCCAGAATTTAGCAGGGGGAATTGAGGTCTTAAACTTTGCATGCTAAATGGAGGTGGGGGTGGTTTACTCAGTTCCAGCCCAGACCCTGATTAATGTTGCTGGCAGAACAGGACAGAACAACTTCTTAGAATTTGTTTCTGTCCCACTTATATTCCCCCTGCAGATCAGACTCAGTCTAGAAATCTATTTGTGTTGGGGTGGGTAGGATTAGAGCTCACACTCAGGTGTCAGTTTCAGCCTCTGCCTGCCTACCTTTATCTCAACTATATTCCCCGAGGGCCTGGTGCATTTTAGACTCAGTAAAGCAGTCCTCTGGCAGAGCTTTGAAAGCTTCTGGCTCTACACATGCATATTCTAGTCCCCATACTACATCCAGGCAGCTAACCCTTACTGACAGAGCCTGCGTTTCCATCCAAGATCGGTTCCCCCAGTGACTGCCACATGAGAAGATGCCCTCATTCCTGTGGTTTCCCAGGAAGACAAGGTGTGTCTTTCAGGAATAGCCCTCAGGAGGTCAACCCTATTGTTCCTGCTGCTACAGTTTCTCCTCTGTACTTTGGGGTATCATCTCTCCTGTATGGTTCCCTTTCAGTTAACTGCCCTCTCCTTATCCTGGTGCTGCAGAATCAGCACAGACCAGCATTAGTTCTCCCCTGTCCACATATCTGGAGAAAATGCTCAAGAGTTTGGACTCCATGGAAGATAGTCTTCGAGACCTCTCATGGGGTGAGAGTGGAGGGGAGTCCTGGAATTTCAGAATTTCAGGTAAACAATACATACAGTTTTAGACAATTTTATGTCTGGCAGGAGACTACCATGACACCCTAGTGGGGTAGGAATTCCAGTTTTTAGAGGATCTTTAACATGGTATAGAATGGGAGAATGTTTGATCTCTGCTTCCTTATTTGCATGGAATATACTGCAAACTCTTCTCAAGGGGGCCAGGACACCTGTATGCTTAGTAATGGATTTTGCACATTTGGTTTGTACCCTTGGGTTTACAGCTCACCTAAGCAGGGGTTATGGCTCAGCTCCGAATGATTGAGTAACTTGCTAAAGTTTTGTCTTTTAATTCACCTTCTGGACAGGACCCTGTGTGGAAAGCTGGCTCCAGTGCACCATTTCAGGTCCACACTGTTTTTCTTCTTTGAAGGAATACAGTCCCCCATGCTCAGGCATGGTAACTTAGACTCATGTGCTCCCTGAGGTGGAATTCTCTTACTCTGAGAACATGCCTGGTCCTGCAGAAAAGCAGAAACATTCTCACAAAGGAATAAGCCAGAGGGCCATGGCAGGCAGTAGCTGAGGGATAAACACATATGTAGGCCCTAGGTATTTGCACTTTGAACCTTTCTCCTCATAAACAGAATAATTATTAGTCTTAGTTAAAGGAAGTGCACTAATGGAACTGACAACTCTGGCTTCTTTGTGATTCAGCACCAGGTCAAATATTCTCAACGTGTATTAATTGTATATGTGCTCAGCAGTAATTGTACTGAATTTGAATCTTTTTGGCAGTTTTCATGATCTTACTTTGCTGTCTTCACTGATTGATATTTTAAACTTTTATCGGATGTTTAGAGTATATGAGAGAATCAATAAAAATGGGTAGTTGCTAAGTGTCAGAGCAAGCCTCATCCTCTCTTTTCAGATTATTCATCTTGACTGCAGTACAATGCTCTGTGTCACTGTCTAGTCATCTCCAGTAACATCTTGTGCTGGAGCAGCATCAATGGCTGGACTGGGACTTGGTCAAACTGTCCTTGGAACTTCGTTTCACTGGCCTGAAGTATAGAAACAGTGTGAATGGGCAAGATCAAGATGGTCACAATTGATCTGTAAGTACACAGGACTATTGAAAGGGGAAAAAGAAAAAATGACATTAAAACATTTAATCATGGGTAACTTTCCTCAGTAGTAGAGAATGAATATATTTAGTTATTAAGAACTTTATTAGATACTATGAGTATCACTGGTAAAACCCACATTTCCTTAGGTTATTTGATATCATAAGAAATTGTTGTTATTGGTATTCACCTGATTCTCCAAATCAATGGAATTTAGTGTTGTGAGAAGAGATAGGACAAGATATGAAATGTTTTCACTAACAGGGAAATATTATATATAAAGATATTTGGGATGATTATAACTTGATTAAATTAGCTTTAAAATCTCTTATAAATAATAAAGGTAAATAATCACACTCCATCTCATCTGAGGAAAATGGTGCTGTTGCTGATCTTTCTAAAATTTCCATCTCTGAGAAGCAGGACAATAGACAGGAGGAGAATGATAGACAAAGATATTCTGTTAAGTTCCTTCTGTTAATAAGGAAGCTGTGGCTGAAGATCTTTCTCATTCCTCCTCCATTCAATATCTTCAGAGAAAAATAATGAATCTTAAAAGTTTCATCACAGAATGTCATTATCTAATTACTGATACTAAGAGCCAATCCTCTGCTCCTCCTATGACTATCCTGCCACCATCTATACCACTACCTTCAACTCCTTTACTACCTCCATCACTGGTCCCTTTGCTGGATCTGGTGAAAGGGCTGAAGTCTTTAAGAGTTTACAGTCCATCTCAAGAATTTTCTACTAAATAGACTTTTCCATCAACTTACTGGTGGTCTTATACCCTGCCATATAAATGAAGAGCTTATGAAACAACTCTATCACATCAAGTAGTTTTTCCCTATCCCAAAGATCTTAGATTAACATATGAACATGATATTTATTATGATGGAGCAGCTTCGGCCCCATCTGGCTCCTGTTTAAACCTGATTATGCCTATCATAATTGTTTCAATTCTATTGTGAAGATCATTGTTTAACTCCCAGAGATTAGGACAGACTCACAAAACTGCTTTATAACCTGCACAATATTTGTTTTTTGGTTAATCATGGAAAATGGAGGCAAATGGTTGACATGATAATAATCATGACCTTTTTATGAGAAACTTACAGGCACAGGGAGTACAAAAGACACGATATACAAATTGAAATTCCTGATGAAATTTTATTTATTATAAGAGATATATGTCTTTTGGCATGGGGATAACTAGATGAGCCAGAAGATGGTAAATTTTTTACCAAGATTATTCAAGATCCCAATGAAACAATTGCTAAATTTATAGCAAAGCTCTGCACTGCTATCAAGCAGGCAATTCTGGGACTTACAATGCAAAATATGTTAAGTTTGTCTTTAGCCTTTGAGAACACTAATAATAATTGTTGCCATGTTCTAGCTGGAATCAGAAGTAAGAAAAATGATTTTATTGAAAAAATTGTTAGAGCTTGCAAAAATTGGGTTCCAGTTCTTTTCAGGCAACCATTAGTGCACATATGGCTACCATTTTAAAAAGTAACAATTCTTAAAAAAATGAATATTGAAAGAAGTAGAAACAGAAAGAGAGAATAGGATATGATACATTCAGCTCTATTTACTTTAAGTTTTTTAAAAAAATTATTTACTAACTACAATGACATTTACTAAATTAATTTAGAAACAATATATATTATTGCCCCATATGCCTCACTGCAAGCTGCAAGTGTTTAGTGATACTGTGGATTGAATTCAATAGTTAAAATGTTGAGGTTTGTATTTATATGCTTTGAGACAAACTAAATTTGAATGATTACTGACTGAAGAATTTTGGCCTATGTGATGGAAAAATCAGGGCCTGGTTCTAGTCATCTTAGTCATCATAGAAATTCCACTGTTATAATCTACTCCTGATGAAGGAGCATTTGTGAAAAGAAGTAGTGCATTTGCACCACCCATTCCAGGTATTTTTGGTTATCCATAACAACCTGATTTATGGAAAGTTGGAGTGGCTTTATATGCATGGAAAGGTATGCATATACATAATCCTGAATATTATTTTCAACATAACTTCTACTTCAAGTGGCTAGAAGCCCATTTTACATTTTACATATGCTTGTGTAAAATTTCCTTATGTTTGGTTAGTTGGAAATATTGCTTGGAATAAAGACACTATAGAAATACATTGTTTATGCAAATGTCAAATGTTCACATGTTTTAATGTATTCACAGATTTGATTTTTCCTGAAATAGTATTTATTTACTTCATGCCAGAATCAGCATTTGTCTTCCCATGAAGATGATGACACCATGGGAGGCATCCCCAGCCTTTTCCATCCTAGCAAGCTTAGCCTAGAAGCTGACAAAGACGAAGAAGAGGTTTATTGGCTTTCTGATAAGGGTAATTCTTGGAATTATAGCCATCACCACCTCTGAAGCTGCCAATGAAGTAGCCCTCACTAAATCGGTAAAGACTGAAAAATTTGTGTGTAATTGGCATAGACATACTGAGAATCTATGGGTTTCGCAAAAACAAATAGATATTAAAATACATATTTAATCAGATAATTTAGAATAGATAGTTATTTTGTTAGGTGATCAATTGTTTAGTTTAGAGTAGCAGATAAATTAAAATGTGATTGGAATGATTTTACTTATTGTGTTAAACTTGTTTTTTTGTGAAACATTGTTCCTTTCGAGTAAAGTCAGAATATATTTGTTATATCATAAAATTGAACATCTGATATAATTGTGTTACAATATCAACTATATAAAACTTCTGAGCAAAAAGTAGAACAAATTAAAGGAGATGAAATTTTAAAAAATATGTCTGAAGGAACTGATCAATTTAATTTGATGGAAAAAATTCATACTTTATTGGAACTTCTGCAGGATCTCTGTTCTTGTATTTCATAAATTATTTGTGTTATATTTAATAATCAGAAAGATTTTTCATGTAAAAAAAAGTAGTGAGCATAAAGCTGCTGTGTTTTGGCTATGGCAGCAGTACAAGGTATTAATTAGAAAGAGGGACAAGAAGGGATATAGCCCCCCATGCTCATACATGTTACTTTAGCCTCATGTGCTCCCTGAGGAACTTGATCTAGGATGGAATTCTCTTACTCCGCAAACATGATGGGGCTGTTGAAAGGCAAAGACATTCTCATAAGGGAATATGCCTGTTGGCCATGCCAGGTCATAGCTGGGGACTAAATACCTGGTGAGGCACTGGGTAGTTGTACTTTGCTCCTTTCTCCTCATTAGCACAATAATTGTTAGTCTTAGTTTAAGAAAGTGGGCAAATGGAACAGACAACCTGGCAACAATGTGACTTAGCCCCAAATAAAATGTTCTCAATTTGTAACAGTTGTATTTGTGCTCAGCAGTAATTGTACTGAATTGGAATCTTTATCACAGTTTCCATGATCTTACTTTGCTTTCTTCATTCTTTGATATTTTATAATCTTTTTAGATCTTTTAGGGTATATAAGAGAATCAATAAAGATAGGTAGTTACTGAGTGCCAGAGCGAGCCTCAGTCTCCCTTTTCAAATTATTAATCTTGTCTACAGAGCTATCTTCTGTGTCAGTGACCAGTTAACTCTGAGAAGAGTAACACTTCTTCCTATAGGACATATTTGATATGGATACAAGGTGTCTCACTGAAGGCTGCCTCTTGAAATCTAGCAAAGCACTTTGTTCAGTGGTTACGCCATATGTGCAGTGATTTATGATGATTATGGGAAATATCAACCTATCTTTAAATTTTCATCAAACCTGAATTCCATGCTAGGTATGTCTAAACATTTGGCTTCGAGGCCACAATGCACATTGAAGAGCTATGTTGGATCACACGTATAATATACAATATCTAATGAAAACTGATAGGAATAAGAGATATCCATGCATAGTTGTCATGATCTCCAACCTCAGATGGGTAAAATAGTCCTGACATACTCGGTATATGTCACCGAGCACTAAGGATTGACAATCCTCAAAGTCACTGATAAGCTTATTTCTTATGTAGAGCTCAATGACTTAGCCCATATTTAAGTATAGTATTTCTATGCTCTGGGCAGCCAAATGGGGACGGTCCCCTTTGTTCCCCTGGTAGAGACAAGACTAAGATTCAGAAAGACAAACTCAGCCTTGGTCTCTCCCTGGGGCTTTACTCAAATGGAAAGGGTAGTCAAGTGTTTTATACCTTACCTATATTTCCAGCTACTCCAGAGACTGAAGCAGGAAGATCACTTCAACTGAAGAGTTGGATGTCATTGTGTGCAATGCTGTACCCCTTCATTTCCCCATTTCAAATTACTGGCTTGTACTGCTGCCATAGGCAAAAACACAGCAGCATTCTGCTATTTCTTTTTACCTGCAAAAGATTTTTGATGATTAAATATAAAATGCATCCAATTAGGCAAAACAAGGACAGAGAACTGGTAGATGTCCCAAATAAAGTGTCAGTTTTGTCCATTAAAATCAATTGAACAATTTCTATGGATATGACTTTCAAGATTTAATATCCATTAATTTGTTCTAATTTTTGCTCAAAAGTTTTTTTTTCTTTTTTATTATAATATTTTTTATTCCTGGTAGATTTTTTAAATATATTGTTGAGGATTAATTTAAGGTGCAAGACACCAGGTTTCACAGATTGCATTTGTTTGGTAAAGTCCCTCTTACAATCATGTCTTACCACAAAATGTGTGGCACACATCAATTCCCCACCCAACTCCCTCCTTCTCTCTCAATGCTAATCCCTTTCCCACTCCTCAGTTTTTCTTGCTCTATCTTCTCACCCAATCATCTTGTAATTAATTATCCTCATATCAAAATTGAGTACATAGGATTCATGCTTTTCCATTATGGTGATGCATTACAGAGAATAATTTGTTCCACTTTAATTCATGTTAATACAAAGGGTCTAAAGTCTCTATTTCTTTTTAATGGCTGAATAGTATTCCACGATATACATATACCACAGCTTGTTTATCCGTTACTGGGTTGGTGGACATTTAGGCTGTTTTCACATTTTGGTGGTTATAAATTGAGCTGCAATAAACAGTCTAGTGCAAGTGTCCTTATGATAAAAGGATTTTATTTTCTTTCTTGGGTAGATGCCTTGTAATGCGATTGTGGGATCAAATGGGAGCTCTAGCTTGAGTTCTTTGAGAATTGTCTATACTTCTTTACAAAAAGATTGTATTTGTTTATAGCCCCACCAGCAGTATATACTCAAAAATTTTATACACTTAATATTGTAACACAATTATATCAGTAGTTGAATTTTCCTGGTTTAAAAAATTTTTCTGATTTTATTCCAAGGGAATAATGTCTTATTATAAAAATAGGAGTTAGACAATAAAAAAAAAATCATTCCAATAATAGTTTAATTTGATCTGCTTCTCTAAACTATAAAATTGATCACCTCTCAAAATTACTGTCTGTTCTAAATCAGCCAAATCATGTATTTCTGTATCAGTTTGTCTTTGAGAAACTCATAGTTTTTCAGCATGTCTATGCCAATTATACACAAATTTTTCAGTCTTTATGGATTCAGTAAGGGCTTCTCCAGTGGTGTCTGCAGAGGTGGTGATGACTATAATCTCAAGAATTGACAGTATCAGAAGATTAATAAACTTCTTTTTCCTCTTTGTCAGCTTCTGGGCTAAGGTCGCTAGGATAGAAATGGCTGGGACTCCTCGCACAGTCTCATCATCTCCACAGGAAGCCAAATCCTAGTTGTGGCCCACAGTAAATAAATGCTATCTCAGGAAAAATTAAATCTCGTGGATACATTAAAACATTTGACATATGTCCGGACAATGTATTTCAGTGCCTTTATTCTAAATAATATTTTCAACTAACCAAACATAGGGAAGTTTTTACAAGCATAAGTAAAATGAAATTCTTGCCACTTGAAATGGAAGGTATGTTGATAATAATGTCCATTTTTATGTATATGCATACTTTTCCAAGCATGTATTGCAAATAAAACCGCTCCAACTTTCCATAAATCAGGTTGTGATGGATAGCCATAATTACCTGGAGTGGGTGTTGCAAAATCAATTTCTTTTAATGAAACCTTTTTTGATGAGGAGTAGATTATATCCGTGAAATTTCTATGATGAATAAGGTGACTAGAACTAGGCCCTGATTTTTTCATCACATAGGCTGAAGCTCTCCAGTAAGTAATAAATTTAAATTTAGATTGTCTCAAAGCATATAAATACGAGCCTTGACATTTGGACCAAGGAATCCAATCCACAATAAACAAATAAGTTTACAATGAAGAAAATGGAAAAATAATGCATGTTGTATTAAAATTAATTTACTAAAAGTCATTGTTAGTAAATACATTTCATGATGACCAGAATTACTTTTTAAGCTAATCCGCTATTATAAACCAAAAGATAAACAAGGAGGTTCTAGGCCTAAACATATAGTTGGTCCTATAACTCCATTGGAATAATTGGAGAGAAAATTTCCTTCTTCTTCTAGATTAAAAAAAAACCTCCATCATCATATGATCTGGGAATCCATAAACTTTCATTCACATATATAGAAACTGATGTTTTAAACCATTAAACTCCTCTTAATAATGGAGGTTCAGGAATATAACTACAACAAGTATAATTTTGTTCACTTACCTGTATATTAAGTATGACTATCATTGTGAGAAACAAGGTTTGAGAGGTCATCAAATGACTGCTCAACATCAGGATTGTTCTCCCTTCTTGGTGTGGTTAAGAGATCCCTCTCCATGTTATTTGAGGAGGGGGGCTTTGGTTCCTTTTCAAACTCTGACTGGTTTGGGCTATCAATTTTTTTCACCATTACTCCAGTGACAGAGAGAACAGCCTCATGAGTCTTGTCCATATTCCTGGCTCTTCTTAGATGTGCACATTAGTGGTGTGTGGTGTCATGTCGCAATTTGATGTGATTATTCGGGAACCATAATTCATTGTTTCCTGTGGAGAGAAGAGCATACCTTTTATCTCATCTCACTACCACAACAGGAAGCCATTCTCCTTTAAAAGTATCTTAGACACAGGCTGAGCAACAGAAAGACAACCTTAGCCCTAATCTCCCACCAGGTTTCTTCTCAAATACAAAGGTTAGTCAAGTCTTGTATTCCTTATATATATTTCCATGTCATCATGAAAAGTCTGAAGAGGGAGGATAACTTAAAATGATGAGTTGGATGGCATTGTGTATAAGGCTGAGGTCATTAATAATCTAGCCTTGGGAAAAGAGTGAGGGTCGGTCTCATGAAAAATAATGAAATGTCTATTTATAGTTTTCTAGGAGTTCTCCAGATGTCTTTCCAAAAGGAAATTAGTTTTTAATCCCAACAGCAGTGTAGAAGTATTCCTTTTTCTCCACATCCATGCCAGCATCTCTGATTTTGGTATTTTGTGATATACACTACTGATTTTAGATGATATATCAAAGTAGTTTTGATTTTCATTTCTCTAATGATAAAGGATTATGAGCATTTCTTCATATATTTATAGGCCATTCACCTGTCATCTTCAGAGAAGTTTTTCTTCAAGTCCCTTAAACCCCTAAAATGAGATCATTTGTTCTTTTCTTGCTAATACATTTGAGTATTCTGTGGATTCTGGTTACTAAACTGTTGTCAGAGACATAACCAGGAACTATTTTCTCCTATTCTGATGGCTGTCTGCTTGCTTTACTTATTGTGTTCTTTGCCTTGGAGAAGCTTTTTAGTTTGATCAGGTCCCAGTAGTGTATTTTTGATATTGCTTTAATTTTCCAGGGGGTCTTACTCATAAAATTTTTACCCAAGTTGATTTCTTCATGTTTTCTCTATACTTTTTTCCAATAATTTTATATTTTCATTTCTTAAGTTTAAATCTTTAATCCAGGGAGAGTCTATCTTAGTTAGTGGTGAAAGGTGTGGATCCAGTTTCAGTATGCTGCAGGTCTCCAGCCAGTTTGCCCAGCACCATTTCTTAAATAAGAAATCTTTTACCCACTCTATTATTTTAATTAGCTTGTCAAAGATCAAATAAATGTAAGAAGTTGGGTTCTACTAAGTACATGTCAAGAAGAACAAAAAGCAAACTACAACAGTATGTATCGCAGCCCAATTCAGAATTGCTAAGTCATGAAGGAAGCCCAAGTGCTATGAATGAATCCATAAATGATCCATGAATGAATCAATAAATTTGGTATATGTATACCATGGAATACTATGCATCCCTAAAGAATGATAGAAACTTTACCTCCTTCATGTTTATGTGGATGGAGCTAAACATATTTTTCTTAGCATGATATCTCAAGAATGAAAAAAATATATATCAAATGTACTCATCCCTAGTATGGAACTAACTTATAGCTTTCATAGGAAAGCTATACCCCAATTGTAGCCCAAGAATATGGGGAAAGGGGATAGGGGGCATGGAACGGGGAAGATGGGTGAAGGGAGGGTGATTTTTTGGATCACTCCTAGGTTTCATCTTATAAAGTTACATGTGACTCTAAATGTAGAATATAAATGTCTTAACAAAATACTAAGAAAATGACATAAAGTCTCTGTTAACCAACTTGATGAAAATATTTCAAACTGAATATAAAAACAGCACACTGTACCCCCATGACTGTATTAATGTACACATTTATGATTTAAAATAAAAAAGAAAAAAATGAAAAGAATAAAATGTAAGAAAGATAGAAAAAAAGACAGACAGAAAGAAAGAAAGAAAGAAAGAAAGAAAGAAAGAAAGAAAGAAAAAAAGAAAAGAAAAGAAAAGAAAAGAAAAGAAAAGAAAAAAGAAAAGAAAAGAAAAGAAAGAAATTTTGCTAGGTACAGTTTCCAAGAGTGAAATTACGAGGAAGGGTCACTAGGTAGATGGAATATAGGAATAAAGGATGAGATTTACTGTGGTTCCTGAAAGGAGGAGGGAACAATAAATTAGGACAAGTTTTTTTTTGCTCTTGGTTCCTGGGAAGACTGCCAGTTGATCTGATGGATAGTGATAGTACAGAGATGTCTGGTCCCTGATCTTGGACTCATTGGGTGTCCAAGAGAATATTGGCCCAGATTGAAAAATACAAAGGAAGGGATGGAGTGTATAATCCATCCCTTGATATTTTACAGTGTATAAGAAAACCTGACTTAAGTCAAGAATTCACTGTGTGTGCAGTTTAGACTACAAGAATCTAAGAAACAGAAGAATCAGAGTTGTGTGAAATCTGAAGTCTTGACTACTAAGGGTATAGGAAAAAATATTTCCCTATGAGTAACTAATTTCTCCAAGTGACATATAAACTAGGGGAAAATTATCAACACTAGATCTATGGTCTAAAATAAAAATAATAGACAGTCATTATAGGCTGCACATGTAGTCCCAGCTACTAAGGAGGCTGAGAGAAGAAAATCACCTAAGGCCTGGAATTGGAGGTTTCTGTGGTCTTTGGATGAAAGTGTTCTTGGAGCCCTCTGATCAGAGATGCAAAGAAAATAAACTGCAGACAGAATTAGATTTGAAGGGAGGTCAAGACTCTGCTCAGTTCAGCGACCAGGCCTGACTTTACTGATTATCTTATATACTTACAAATATTCAGTAAGAATTTAACATAGATACAAAAAAGTGAAGTAAAATTTGGAAGCTACCATTAAGATTATAATTCACTGTGAAGGCTGAGAAACACATATAAGATTGATTTTGTTTAGTGTAAAAACATAAAGGAGACTGATTGTCTGTTCTTGCTGGCCCAAACAGAAACAAGAGATTATAATGTTAAAGAAGGAAAAAGACAGAGAGCAGAGCCCAGTGCCCAAGCACATGTGTTTCAGCATCCAGCTGTGACCCAGCCTAACTTTCCAGATTATTTTTTTGAGAATCTTTCTGCATATTTCTTCATTTCTATAGGCTGCTTCCAAAAGGTTGATCTCCAAAGAAATCTTTTCCACAGCTATTCTCCTGGAGGAGCACATGAAGCGAACTGTCATGTCTCTGCATGGGGGGCTTCTGTTTACATTTCCTCCTTTCTGATTTTTGGTTTGAACTGCTGCCATAGCCAAAAATATAACAGCATTTTGTTCACTTCTTTTCTTTAACTGCAAAAGTTTTTTTTTTTTTTTTTTTATGATCCAGTAAAACACAAATCCAATTAGGCCAAACATGAACAGAGAACTGGCAGAAGTTCCAAATAAAGTATAAATTTTATCTGTTGGATTTAGTTGAGCAAATCCTTCAGATATACGTTTTAAAATTTCATCTCCATTAATTTCTTATAATTTTTTCTCAAAAGTACTATATAATTGATGTTGTAACTAAATTATATCAGCAGTTAAATTTTCATGGTTTAGCAAATGTTTTTTGACTTTACTCCAAGGAAAAAAATGTTTCATTATACAGAACAGGGGTTACACAAAAGAAGAAACATTTAAGTCACATTTCAATTTAACTTGCTTTTCTAAACTATACAACTGGTCACCTAACAAAATTATTATTTGTTCTAAATGAGCCAATTCATGATGTATTTCAATATCAATTTGTTTTTGAGACATCCATAGTCTCTCAACATCATAATTTAATTGAGATACAAATTTCTCAGTTTTTACAGGTTCTGTGAGAGCTACTCCTGCAACTGCAGCTTCCACAGTGATAGCTATAAGTCCAAGAACTGAAATTATTAAAAGGTCAATGAATTTCTTTATTCTCTTTGTCAGCTTCTGGGCTAAACTCAGTAGGATGGAAATGGCTGTAGACTCCTCCCATGGTCTCATCATCTTCACTGGGAGCCAAACACTGGTTCTGACTTGGAGTAGATAAATTCTATTTTGGTAAAAATTAAATCTCATTAAAACACACATTAAAGAATGTGAACTTTTGACATTTCCTGGATGATGAATTTCTCCATTATCTCTATTCCAGCTAATATATCCAACTAGCCAAACATAAGGAAGTTTTACACAAGCATAAGTAAAATGGGCTTCTTGCCACTTGAAATGAAATGTATGCTGAACCTGATGTCCAGATTTATGTGTTTGCACACCTTTCCATGCATTTAATACAAATAATGCTGCTATAATTTTCTATAATCAGACTGTGATGGGTAGCCATAAATACCTAGAGCAGGTAGTGAAAAACCACTTTCTTTCCACAATACCTCCTTTGATGAGAAGTAAATTATATCAGTGAAATTTCTATAATTATTAAGATGACTAGAATTGGATTTTTCCATCACATAAGCTAAAGATCTTCAGTTAGTGATAGATCCAAATTAAGTTTGTTTCAAAGCATATAAATAGGAGCCTTGACATTTGGACCAGTGAATCCAATCAGTAATATCAGTAAACACATGTAACTTACACTGAGGCAAATGAGGCAATAATGTATGTTGTTTTAAAATTAATTTAGTAAAAGTCATTGTAGTTAGTAAATACATTTCATGATGACCCAAATTATTCCTTAAACTAACCCAATGTTGTAAGCCAAAAGAGAAGCAAGGTTGTTCCAAGCTTAAACATATAGGTGGTCCAGTGATTCCAGTAGAATAATTGGAGAGGACTGTCCCCTCTTCTTCTGGCTTAAAGGGACCTTGATCATCATATGGTCCAAGGAGCCATGAATGCTCATTTACATAGATAGAAATAGAGGGTTCAAACCATGAGACTCCTCTTAACAATGATGGGTTAGAAAAATAACTCCAGTAAGTATAATTTTGTTGTGCACTTACCTGTGTGTTAAGTATGGCTATCATTGCAAGAAACAAGGCTCAAGGGGTCACTGGTTGATTGCTCATCATTACGGTTGTTTTTGTTTCCTGATATAGTTGAGAAATCCCTCTTCATATTATTGGATGAGGGGAGTGCCATTTCCTTTGTACTATCCAACTGGATTTGGGGATTAGTTGTTTTCTCTGTTCTTTCAGTGACAGAGAGAACATCCTCACAGTCAGATTCCTGTTTCCTCTTTGCCTTCTCTGTTGGGGATGCCGTTGGCAGGGGAATGGCATCATGTTGCAGTTTGATGTGTTTGTCTGGAACCAGAATTTTTGTTCTCTTGTGGAGAGAAGAGTATACCATCTACCTCAAAGCACCACTACAACTAGAAGCCATTCAGTTTTCATTATGTCTTTGTAATACACAAGGTGGTTAATATCAGGTGGTATTGTTTTTACCCAAAGTTTATCAGAAGGAGCCTTTACTTCCAAATTAAAAAATTTTAAAGTAAAAAGAGCTGAGTGTCTTCTATTGAGGGAGTAGCATTATGTCCTATTCCCTCTTTCTGTTTAAAAAGCATATTTTTTAAATTTCTATTTTGTCTTTCAATGATGGCTTGTCCAGTGCTTTCCCTGGAATTCCTGCAATATGCTTAATATAATATGCTTTAAAAAATGATATTCATTTTTTAGAAATATAAGCTGAACCATTATCTGTTTTGATGGATATTGGGACACCCATAACTACAAAGGCTTCTAATAAATGTGTAATAACAGCATCTGCATTTTCAGCGGTTAATGATGTGGCCCATGAAAAATGAGAATAAGTATCAACTGAATAATGGATATATTTAGATTTACCAAATTCTGCATAATGAGTTATATCCATTTGCCATTAGTCATTGAACTTAATTTCCCTAGGATTTGTTCCACTAGATAAAGAGGCAGTCAATATTAATTGACAAGTGGGACAGGAATGTAAAATTTCTTTAGTTTCTTTTCATTTTATTTGAAATTTATATCTTAAAGAAGCTGCATTATTATGGAGACTATGTTCTTCTTTGGCCCTTTGAACAGATCCTATTAAAAAGTCAATTTTTTCATTACCTTTACTTAGTGGACCTGGTAAATTGGTATGGCTACATATATGAGTTATGTATAAAGGAAAATTTTGATTTCTAATTAATAATTGTAATGAATTAAATCATTGAAATAATTCAGATTGATTATTAGATAATGTAGTAGTTTCAATATTTTGAATTGTGTGAACAGAATATTTAGAATCTGAAAGAATGTTTAAAGAATTATTAGGAAAATCTTTTAATAATAAAATAATGGCAAATAGCTCAGCCTTTTGTACAGACTGATAAAGAGTTACTTAACATTTTGTATAGTTCCACATATATAGCCAGCCTTTCCTTGTTTATTAGCATCAGTAAAACAGGTTAAGGCATCATCAATAGTTTGAAACATCACAATTTTAGGTAAAATCCAGGAAGTTTGCTTAACGAACTGTATTCTTTTATCTGGGGGGTATTCATTATTAACAACTCGTGAATAGTTAATGAAAGAAATTTGCCAATTTTGTGACATCATAAAGATGTCAGCCATTTCTTTATTTTTTATAGGAACAACAATTTTATCTGGATCTTATCCTACCATTTGTCAAAGTATTTGTCTTTCTTTAATAATTATATGAGCTATTTTTTCTACATAAGGCTGGAGTTTTTTAATATCCCTATGTGGCAGAAAACACCATTCAATAAAATAATTACTCTGAGTTAGCAATCCAGTGGGATAATTTTCAGAAGGAAAACATATAAAATAAAATTTTTATTATTAGTAATTTGATTTAATTTTGATTTTTGAATATGTTTTTGATGGTGTTCTCGGAGCCTCTGATCACAGACTCAGGGAAAAGGAACTGCAGATGAGATGATTGATTTGAAGGGAGATAAAGACTTGCTCAGGTCAGTGACCAGGCCTAACTTTACTGAATCTCTTATATATTTTCAAACATTTAATAAGAATTTTACACAGATACAAAGAAATGAAGTAAAATTAGGAAGCTACCATTAAGATTATAATTCAATGTGAAGGCTGAGAAACACACATACAATTGATTTTGTTTAAAGTAAAAACATAAAGGAGACTGAATGTCTGTTCTTGCTGGCCCAAATCGAAACTAGAGATTATAATGTTAAAGGAGGAAGAAGACAGAGAGCAAAACCCAATGCTTGAGGACATATGTTCAAGCTTCCATCTACGACCCCGACCTGACTCTCCAGATCTCTTTTTTGAGGGTATTTCTCCATATTTCTTCATATTTATAGGCAGGTGGCTCTTCAAAGCTCCATCTTTGAAGAAATCCTTCCCAGAATCATTCTCCTGGAGGAGCATATTGAAGCGAACTGCCATGTCTGAGCATGGGGTGCTTATCTCTACATGTTTTTCTAATCATATTAGTTCATTTTCAACCTTTTGAGTTAATGTCCTGGGACTGTTTAAGTTGGTATCTCCTTCTAATATTTAAAACAAATAGGTGAGGCAGTAAGTGGGAATTCCTAAAGAAGGATGTACCCAATTAATGTCACCTAATACTTTTCAAAAATTATTTAATGTTTTAAGAGAATTTCTTCAAATCTGCACCTTTTGGAAGATAATTTGTTGTGCAGTTATTTTGTAACCTAAGTATTACCATGAATCAGTTCTTTGAATTTTTTCTAGTGCTACATGCAAGCCATAACTATTAAACGATAAACAATTAGCTTTGACAATATTATTAAGAGTGTACTGATCCGAATGAACAAATAAAATATCATCCATATTGTAATAGTAAATACCATCTGGAAATTGAGACGCCAATTTTCTCTAAGGTTGTTGTATAAACATTTGACACAAAGTAGGGCTATTTAACATGCCTTGTGGCTAAACTTTACTGAAAGTGCCTTTTGGGGGCAATATTATTTAAGGAAAGAATGCAAAATGCAAAGCGATCAGAGTCAGCATCTGTTAATGGGATGTCAAAAAAACACTCTTTTAAATCAATAATAATATAATCTTCAGGAATTAAAGCTGGATTTGGAATTTCAGTTTGTAAAGGATCCATAGGTTGAATTATAGTGTTTATTTTTCTAAGATCAGTTAACATTCTCCATTTGCCTGATTTTTTTTTAATGCAAAAATTGAGAAATTCCATTGAGAATTAGAAGCTTTGATATGATTTAATTCTAATTGTTCATTAACTAATTCATGAAGCACCTCAAGTTTTTCTTTAGGCAAGGGCCACTGCTCCACACAGATAGGGGTGTCTGATTTCCAAGTTAAAAATAAAGCAAGGCACTCAGCAGTGACCCTTACTCAAAAGGCTCAGGAAGAACTAGAAACCCAAATCCAGATTAAGCATTACCGTTTCTTGTGATAGATTCCTTTTTTGACTGAGTAGATTGAAGTGGATTAAAACACATATAAAACATCATGTTCTTTATACTAGAAAGGATATTAGAAATTGTAATCATAATTCCCCACTGTTGTGATAAATCTCTGCCTTATAGAGTAAGTTCAATAGGAGCAGTACAGGGCATAATTGTAGCTGGCTGGCCATCAGGAATTTGACAAGTTAAAGTTTCTACAGTCTATTCCATATTAGACATAGTACTTAACCCTAAAAAAGTGGGTTGAACTCTTTGTTTTTTCCAAGAAGATGACCAATCAAACTTAGCAATTATGGAAACGTTGACCCCAGTATCAACCAGCCCTTCAATTTCAATTTTAGCTTGAAATGAAACTTATATCCAGGCTTAGAATCATTAAGAAATGTATGCCAAGAAACATGAGTCCCTGTACTTTCAAAACCTCCTGTTCTAACAACTGGAGCAGACTTTCCCTTAAAATAAGGAAGCAGTAACAATTGAGCTATACGTTTCCAAATGGTTAGTGCTACAGGTTGAAACACAGAAACCATGACATAAATTTCTCCTTCATAATCAGAATCAATGACTCCAAGATAAATAAATAATCCTTTAATTGTAGAACTGCTTCTACCAATAATTAAAATGAAAGAATCTTTAGGAATTGGACCATAAACTCCTGTAGTCAAAGCATAGGGAGTATCATTGGGTGTTAAAGTTACTTCTTCTACTACGGGCATATCCAAAGCAGCACTGTCACAAGTAGCATGAAAGAGATCAGTAACAAGAATTTTAGCTGGGTGTTGCTGTGAAATAACATCAGAGGCTTTAGCCTCAGGCTTTGTAATGTTATTGGTAGCTGGGAAAAAATCTCCTGTAGAGTGGAAAAGCCATTAGATTTTAAGATGTTTAGGTTTCAGGTGACAGCTGACCTGGGGGTGCCATCTGCTCTGTGGCTACTGGAAAGGTTTTGGCTACAGTACTCATTTTGTTCTCCTGGCCCTGGATCAGGGCCGATGTCACATTTTTTTGACCCCTAGGAAGGGAACACATTGCCATCTTTATTTTTACAGGTGTGCACTCATTTGTCCAATGCCTAATTTTTGTGCAATGGTGACACAAACAGGTGGTAAAGGTGGGTCAGGAGCTTTCTCTTTCTTGACTGTATTACAATTATTTCATATGTGGCCATTTTTACCACAATTGTAACATCTTGGATTGTGGCTCTTGAGAGCAGTGGCCATATAGGCCCTGATCTGATCTTCTAAAAGAGCAACTTGGAAAGCGGAAGTGATAATATTTTTTACAAGCTGTAATAAATTTCTCAATTGAGGCATTTTTTTATGCTTAATTGGTGCCAATACACGCTGGCAATCTTCATTAGCATTTTCAAAAGCAAAAGATAACAATAATGTTATCTTGTGCCTCAGGTCCAGGTATAGCTCGCCTGATAACAATGTGAAGTTTATCTAGAAATTCACCATATGGCTCAGGAGGACCTTGAGTAATCTTTGTAAAATATTTTCTTCTCCAGGGCCATCAAGTTGGGCCCAGGCTTGGAGAGAAATACTTCTTATTTCTAATAAAATATTATAAGGAACTTCAATCTCTTCATCCTGTGCCCTGAAATCTTTTAATGGATGATATGGTAAATCAGGGTTATCAACACTACGAACAATAGCTTCTTTTTTTCACCAAGAGTCAAAAAGCAAATATTGAGCAGTTGTAATCTTTCCAAGTCCCTGGGTGTAAGATAATGATCCACACAATAAGAATATCAAATCCCTTGAGTATATGGTGCATTTGGACCATAGGTCAGAACCAAATCTTTGAGAGTTTTGAGAAATTTTAAATCAACCTCAGTATATTGTACTTGGACTTCTGCTGATGATGCTGAGTCTCAGGTTGCATATTGTCTCCTGTTGGTGCCCTTCATGCAGCTACATGAGTAATAGGCATAATTAGACCTAAGCTGTTAGTACTCGCAGGTGCTGGGGATAAAGTAAAAGAGTTACAGGTAACTTCCAATTCATCTAGCAACCTGATGTTTTTAGGGTTGGGAAAAACAGCCCTTTTAATGCGGGTGGACTCATATGTCTGATATTCAACAACTGGAAGTTGAACGGCAGGAGGCAGAGACTGCTGAGTTATTGGGAGTGTTGGTTGTGCGACTGAGATGGAGGTCATGATCTTAGTGGCTTAGGTGTCTTTGGCACGGAGAGAGGGGGAATACAGGGAGAAGGCAGTGGTGGCAGCAGAAACTGAAAAGTGGGTAGAGGAGGAAAAGCTAGAGGGGGAACAGAGGATGGAATTGCCATATCTAAAAGAGATTCAGGAGGTGCAGAAGGCTGAATTTTAGTCTTTTCCATTATATCATAACATTCTTTAATAATTCTTTTAAATTCAGTCATTTTTTCCTGTAAAGAGTTTGTAGAGGAGGATGGAGACAAAACATTAATGTTATTTTCATTGTCCCCTGGTAAAGAGCACTCATGTAAGGAGTCCTCTGTCTTATCAACCTTCTCTTTCTCACTATGATACAGTAACAGTATTAGATCCTCAGTTTTGTCGGAGACAAAAAGTTTAGTAAGATCTGCCTCTGCACTTGCAGTAGTAAGGGAAATAGGAGGCTAGGAACTTTACTTTTGGTGCCTACAAAAGACTGTATAGCTAACTTAACCAAATGGTAAACAGCCCAAATATCATTGTCTATAATATTGCCCTCCTGATGATGGTGTTTCATTTCTTTGCTGACTTCCTCCCAAACAGGTAAATTTAATTGGTTATGGGAATTGGGAGTAAACCAATGGCTACAATTTCTTATGGTGGCAAAGAAGTGGTGAAACGAGTTGGTCTTAACAGAAATTCCCATAGTATCTAAAAGATTTCTAAGCAACTGAATGTATTCATCTTCAACACTAAGGAGGAGTTACCCATGATGAATTATCCCTTTTTCTAACTACTGTCCAACACTGAGTATTTCCAAAGGTCAGCAACCCTCTGTATGCTGAAAGTACTAGTTCACTAACCTCAAGGCCAATGAGCAGATGCTCTGCCTACAATTTGAACAGGTCTTTGGTCCAGACATGGAATCCTACTCACAGCGCCAGAAGAAAGTGTTCTCAGAGCCCTCTGATAGGAGGTGCAAGAAAAAGGAAATGCAAATGTGATGATTGATTTGAAGGGTAAAAACATAAAGGAGACTGATTGTCTGTTCTTGATGGTCCAAACTGAAATGTCCTTTAACAAACACTGGCAGGACAGCACCTGAAATAAGCTGAATAAGCCAGTGGGTATCTATGACCAGAAGCCTAGATCCCATGACATTCCAGGATGAAGGCACTACATAGGCACCAATGATGTCATCACATGGGTGTTACCATTGTGTTAACATTTTAAGCTTAAATTTATTGTGGGTAAGCAGGCATAGTTATTATCCATGTTTGTTATTGGGTTCAAACTGCTACAAAGTGTGGTGGTTTTCTTCTTGATTCTCAATTCATGCTATCTCAATTTTGTTTTATAACCCTGTCCAAGGGAATTAACAACCTATCCTTTCCTTTTCAAGTCATCAATTTGTAATCAAATGGAAGAGTTTGTTGCATACCTAGTGATACCCTGAGGTTTTATACAACAAGAAATCAAGCCATATGATTGGACATAATTTGACAGAATTAAATGTAAATCACAAAATTCCTAGATTTACTTTTCATGATGTTTGACTTCTTTCTCTATAATAGGCTTGTTTCAGATGGTGGGTGTCTCACTAAAGGTTGCCTGTGGAAAACTGGTGAGGTACTGTGTTCAGTAGTTAACTCTATACCTATAATTATTTATCATGATCACAAAAAAATCAGCCTATCTTCAAATTTTTAAACATGAATGCCATGCTAGGTGTGTCATAAATTCTGGCTTCTTGGAATCAATGAACTTTGAAGAGTTATGTTGGATCAGATGTATAATACACAATAACTAATGAAACCTGATAAGCACAAAAGACATTCATGCATAGTTGCGGTGATCTCCCACCACGGATATGTAAAACAGTCCTGACATACTCCCTATGAGTCACTGAGGCCTGAGGATTGGACAATACTCAAAGTCCCCAATCAGTTCATTTCTTAAGTAGAGCTCAATGACTTATCTCATGCATGCTTACAATATTTTGATGTTCTGGACAACAAATTTGGCAGATCACTTTATCTCCCGAGTTAGAGAGAAGGCTGAACAAGAGAAAGACAACCTCAGCCTTGATCTCCCACCGGGTTTCTACTCAAATAGCTATGGTAGTCAAATAGTTTATTTGACTTACTTATATTTCCAGCTGAGGTGGGAGGATCACTTGGAGTATCACTTCAACCAAAGAGTTAGATATCATTGTGTGCAAGGCTGAGGTCATGGACAATCTAGCCTGGCTATCAGAGTGAAAGGTAGTCTCTTGAAAATTAATGAAAGGGGAGGCAGAGCAAGATAGCTGAGCAGATGCATCACTGGGTCAACTCTCCTCATGATTTCAGGTGAGAGTGCAGGGCCTTGATCTTTCCCTGCATGTAGTCCTGGCACAGACAAACAGCACAGGGTGTGCAGGAAAATGGTGAATTGCTGGATTGGAAATGTAACCCAGAACTGTGGTATCTGCCGGGTGTGGTGGGACTCAGAGAAGCTGCTAAAGCAGCCCCAGCTGTAGCTGGAGACTGGCGCCGGTGGCCTGAGGTGGCATAAACTAGTCCCTCCCCCATGAAAGGCTTCTATACTCTATTTCTTGGGAGTGTGGGTGTTCCACAGAGAGTGCAATGAGGCATGGACTCCCAAGTGGAATTTGGTGACCAGAAAGGGAAGCTGTTTGGACATGGTTGGAGTTTTCAGGGGTCCAGACAATGGGACAGAAACTTGAGGGGAAAGGATTCTGTTTAGGAATCGATACATTTTGTAATTTTAGAAGTCTATGTGATGCTGCACTAAATCAGTAAGCGAGAGGGGTTGATTGCTACAGACTCCGAAAAGTCTTTTGTGCACGGCCATGGGAACATTAGTAACCAGCTCCTTCCCGCACAGAAATGGACTGAAAGTGGCTGGTGCAGAAAATAACCAGTCCTTTTCCCACAGAACATAATAATTTCCAGTTTGAGGGAAAAGTGGGACTTGAGTGGGAAAACTGGTGAAGTGTGGACTCCTGTGCCGAGTTCAGAGGACAGATAAGAGTGTCGCCTAGAAAAGGATGGACAAGGCTGGCACTGCCAGCCAGGAAACAGATACAGTAAAACTTCACAAATGGTGTCTCCATTTTTGGACCTCTTCCAGGAGTATGGAAAGCTCAATCTCATCTGTAACCAGTCATCCAGTATCTGAAACTGCTTCAGGACACCACAAACTTTATGGGAACTGTTGTAGGGAGGATTTCTGCAATCTGCCAGCAAAGATTTCTTCTTTTTTCTTTTTTTTTTTTTTTTTTCTTTTTTTGGTTCTAGACTGAGAACCACTTACTGCGCCACCTGCTGTTTGGAAAGTATGTTGCAACATCAATATATTCCCCCC
>CAUYTI010044755.1:0-53835 GCA_963575145.1 Galago senegalensis | reverse complement strand
GAATAAAAAAAGAAACAGAAAAGCGTTTCCTTTATTATCAGTGTGGCTTCCTATGAACACCGGATGCTTCCTGAGCAGAGATCAGATGGGGCATTACTGGGCCTGTGCTGCCTGCTTTGGACCTCACCTTTTTTTTTTTTTTAGAGACAGAGCCTCACTTTGTCACCCTCAATAGAGTGCTATGGCATCACAGCTCACAGCAACCTCCAGCTCTTGGGCTTAGGTGATTCTCTTGCCTCAGCCTCCCAAGTACCTGGGACTACAGGTGCCTGCCACAACACCCAGCTATTTTTTGTTGCAGTTTGGCCGGGGCCAGGTTCAAACCCACCACCCTCAGTACATGGGACTGGCACCCTACTCACTGAGCAACAGGTGCCACCCAAGGACCTCACCTTTTTCAATTAGCTGTCTCGTCAGCTCTGGTTTCTTAGATACCAGCCTCCTTCGGTGTAAGGCATGATAGACATTGCTGTCGCCTCTAGCTTTTAATTTCTTTAAAAAATCAGGCTAATTTTCCTCACACAGATAAAAAGGGAATTCTTATCAGCAAATAAGTTAATTACTACAACCACACGGACTCTCTTTACATTATTCTCACCCCAAACGGGCAGCACTAAAATTCAGAACAGACCACAGGAGACCTGAGTCCGTCTCCCCATTTGGCACAAGGCAGAGCAGAGACTCGAGGCAGGCAGCTGGGCTCAGATTCTGGTTCTGTCACTGTCCTGGGCACATCACTTCACCTGTGTCTTGGTTTCCTAATCTGTAAAGCAGAGAAAGGTCGTAACTCATGGTGTTGTTTCAAAGACTATAGGAGTCACTATATGTAAAGTACTTTAAAAAATCCTTGGCACACAGAGTGATTAGCATCAGCTATTATGCTCTCCAGTCTTCCTCTAACCTCTGAGCTTGTGATCCTGCTAGATCAGAAGCCCCTGTGTCCCCTGGGCTTAGTGTAGCCCTCCATCTGGGAGAGCAGTGCGTAGCCCTTCTATGAGGGTACCGGAGGCACCTGAAACATCCAGCTTCAATGATTCCATCAGTACAGACATAATTCCATCAGCAACTGGTGCTAATGCTAGTTATGCACAGGATGCAATGTCCAGGATGGAGCTGGGTGAGCAGTGGTCAGTGTGTGAAAGCCGACACTCAGGTCACTGTGGGGAAGGAGGGCGTGGCCTCGGCTGCTTTATCTCCAGGTGGTCCCTGTGCCGTCAGCCATCCTGGTTTCTGGCCCCGTTATGATCAGTCTGCATTTGCTTTTGCATGAATTATTTATTGACATGTACACTCAGCACCCTGTATTCCTAGGGGTGCTGAGGTCAAAACAGCATGTAGTCACACGGCCTCCCCTTCAGCGTCCCACTCTGTCCAGACACTGGGTCCTGAGGGAGGCAGTCAGATGGGTGTGAGCACAGCTGCCATCTGTGCTTATGTGGTGGGCATCAGCCGACCTTTGTCGCCGCTCTGCTAGGTGGGCACTGAGAAGATGAATGACACAAGGCAGCAGAGCCTGGGCCAGGGGTCTGACCTATGCTGATGCCAGTGCCTGGTTCAGCACCTCACGGGGGCTGGGGGGGGAGGGGGCAGGGCTTGAGTATGGTTAGACCATTAGGATGTGGAGGGGCAACTGCTGGGAGCCAGGTGGGTCATTTGGGTATGTAGACACATTGGCAGGACAAGGGGTTCACCCAGAGGTGAGCAGCAGATCAAGTTAGGAAAGTTGGTAAATGAGGGCAAGATCAGCCTTCCAGCATCTCAGTCTAGCCTCCTCTGGAGTGTGGGCACAGAGGAAGCAACAGTTCAATCACAGGGTCCTAAAGCAGTTCTCAGTGCAAACAAGGAGGGTCGCCACCGCCACCACCTGGCAGAGTCCAGGAAATTGGCTGAGGATCTGGAATCCGAGCTGGAATGTGCCGGCCTGGCTCCCAGGCCTAGGCTCTCTCCGTAGGTAGAGCACTGCTCAGAAATGCAGAGCCTGCATCAGTCCAGCTCCTGAGTAGCCAGCCCATGCCTTGCCTAAAAGGCGGGGAGCAGAGGCTGCTGTGCACACGCGTGCTGTGTCTGGCAGGCAGGTGGGTGGGGGGCAGCTCAGAGGAAGGCTGGTGGGGGGAACAAGAGGCCGTCCAGCACCTCCCCAAGTACTCTGCTGTTTGGACACCGCCTAGGAAATGAGACTGGGGAAGGAGACTGGAACTGAAGACCAGCAGGGGGGTGGTAAGAAGCCCGCAGCCATCTCCCAACACATGCCTCCACCTGAAGCCACTGCCCCCACCCCAGAACTGCTGCTGGCTCATTTGTACCCCTGGCTGAGCTGGGCACCTGTCCCTCTCTACACCTGCCTGGGCAACCCGCTGGGGCAGGAAACTGACAACCAGAGTCCATGGATGGACTGACGCTTCCTCTTGTCCCCACCGTGGACAGTGCCCCTCAGGTCCCTGTGGAACATGTGGTAGACCACCTCACATACACACCCTATGTGGTCTCTGCCCCTCCATGTCACTCCTGCCATCTGCCCTTTCTTCCTAAGCATGCCACCCCCATATCTGGCTGTGCTGCTGGGTGAGCAGGCCGACAACCCTTTCCTGGAGCATCCATGATGCGCCATGACCCGAAGGTTCCCTGGAAACACAGGCTTTCTGGACAAATGCTTTTAGCCCAAGGCCTAGACAGGATGATAACCAAGCAGCATCCTACAAGTGGCACGTTAGGGGCAGCACAGAACTCAGCAAAGACAACTCAGTGTGTAGTTGTGTAGTGTACACATTTATTTCTTTCAGAGATTGTTCCTGTTCCAGCCACATCTCCGAGGGAACCTGCTCAGAGCCAAGTGTGAGGGCCTGGAGCAGGGCCGGCTTGTGTTGTAAAGTGCTACCCGGGAGTACAGTCATGGTCACGTGACGGCACCACCACACACCAGCAAGGGCCGGTCCTTCCCACAGCCCTGGAAAACCTTTTATTTTCTTCTCTTTTCAAACTGTAGGTTGACATAACATCAGGGGAGAAACAAACTACACGCCTAAATTATGAATGGTACGTTACTAACCAATCGTTAGCTGAGGGAACTGGGCAGTCTAATGCATTTCCAACGCCTCGTTGGTCATAAAACAGGAACACTGAAGGTCGTGAACCAAAGGTAACCTGAGTTTGCTTCACAGGATGCAAGTGTGGCCTTGCCCGGTCCCTGGCTGCTTTGGTAAGCACTTCTGTGCCAGTTTGGGGCAGTGCAGATACTGGGCATAGGCCAGCACTGAGACCTGTTTTCTATCCCATAGGACAAATGTTCTGACTTCCAGCATCAACCAACTGGTACTCTGAGATTTCCAGACTGAAAGCCTTGAGATTTTTACCTAGAAACACTCACTTTGGTTGGCAGCAATATCAATTAATCTTTCCCTTTCTGCTCAAAAAGAAAATTCACAACTCTTCCAAAGAGGTGGCCAGTAAACGCCAAGCAAGCGTCTCCTCGATGGCACGTAATTTGTCATCAGCTGGGGACTGGCCAGGCAGCAGGAAGGAGGCTTTGAGGGCTGGTTTTGGACTTAAACTCGGAACCTGATGAAAATAAAGTGCTCTGTTGAAACTCTCTCTCTCACTGCAGGTCTTCAGCTGCACACGGAGGCTTTGCTATTGCTGCATTGACAAGTCTGCGTGCTCACACTTAAAGCTATTTGCATTCCTCTGCCAAGATCACCAGCGCATCCTTGACGCAAAGGGAAGGGTTTTAAGGGTTTAAAACCAACTTGAGCACCTGGCTCCAGAGAAACAGATGCATGTTAGTCTTAGTGTTCATGAGGAATCACTTTTAAAATACCATTCTGCAAAAATTCCATCAAGACAAAAACCAAAAAACAAAAGCCCTCAGCCACTAAAGCTTGTAGGGGAGATGAGGGAACCAAGGCGATTCACACATCAGCATCTTTAGCATTTGGTATATAATCTCAATCCAGCTTTAACCAATTTAACAACATTCACTTTAACATAAATACCCTACATCGTGAAAAAAAAAACCTGGATAAACAGCTGGAAAAGAAACATTCACAGTATCGATACAGCCCCTTTCCCACAGTGCTGCGGGACACAGTTCATCCCCTGGAGACTCCCTGCCACCTTCGTGTTTTCTGTGACTTCAGAAAAGGCTGAAAGACAGAAGTGAGTCTGCAGAGAGCACAGGCCTAGACACAGGTACTGAACAGATGTCCATGGGCCTAACCTGGGGAGGGGATGGTTCAAAACACTTTTTTTTTAAGAGGGAGAAATCTTAATCTAAAATTCTGGTACATTCACAGGCAGAATAAATTGAATCCATTGAATCTACCTGAATTTCAAAATCAAACAAAAAACACTATGATAAACATATGATTAGTGTCTGAAATTCTGACATATAACATCCTATTAGGATTCATTCTTCTAGGCCATAGTTTCTATCGCACTACCAGCAGTAGGAACACTTCAAGTAGAACAAGATGTTAAAATAACCTTCCATCCCAAAACACACTAGGGATGACTAGCTCAGTGGGCCAACCTGGTGGTATTAATATATTTCAAAACTCCAGGTATTTTTCAATGAGTAAAACTAGAACATAATTTTTAAAAACAAGATAGTGTGGGCTCAGCGCCCATAGCACAGTGGTTACAGCACCAACCACATACACCTCGGTTGGCGGATTCAAATCCAGCCTGGGCCAGCTAAACAATAATGACAACTGCAACAAAAAATAGCCGGGCATTGTGGCAGGCGCCTTTTAGTCCCAGCTACTTGGGAGGCTGAGGCAAGAGAACGGCTTGGGTCCAAGCATTTGAGGAAGGTACCAGAACGAATGAATGCACCACAGCACTCTACCGAGGGCAACATAACGAGACTGTCTCAAAAAAAAAAAAAATAAAACAAGGTATAGTGAAAAACTCATTTGAAAGTCACTTGATAATTCCTGGAACATCTAAGTTTTTTACATGCATTTTAAAATAAAGTGTGTAGTATATTTTTCAAATCTCTCCCTCAAGAAAAAAAGAATTCTGTAATTTTGGGTTTTATATAGGTTTTAGTTCATCAATGGCTCTATTACCCCTGAAACATTTAATGTTTAAAGATTAACAAGGAGCTCACCTGATTTCATAAAAATGACAGAGGTCAAGTTTTCACAATAGCCTCTGAAATCTCATTGGAAGAAAATGAATCCTGTTAATTTGTCAAAACGTTTTGCCCCAGTGACAACTGCTCTTCAAGGAGCATACCTGCTGGAAGGGGCACCTCTGACAGGAGGGAGCCAGGGTGAGCCTGGGTAGAGACGCAGCCCGATGAGGAAAGGTACACGCAGATATTAACACTGGGGGCCAAGACAAGGGCACCCCAAAATGTACCCAAGAGCACTGTTCACAGTAAAATTCTGCAGAGCTTATAAAAGGAATTTCATGCACATTGGCCTTTTTTGTTTGAGACAGAGTCTATGTTGCCCTGGGTAGAGTGCTGTGGCATCACAACTCACAGCAACCTTAAACTCTTGGGCTTAAGTGATTCTCTTGCCTCAGCCTCCAAGTAGCTGGGACTACAGGTGCCTGCCACATGCCCAGATTTTATTTTTGTTGTACTTGTCATTGTTGTTTAGCAAGCCTGGGCTGGGTTTGAACCCACCAGCCTCGGTATATGTAGCTGGTGCCATAACCACTGTGTTACGGGCGCCAAGCCGCCAGCTGTTATTAAACTTCTCTTCCTAAGACACCTGAGACACAAAATAATTTTCTTGATTGCCCTAAAAGCTCTCAGTGTTGGCTTTCGGCGGCATTTGGCAGAAACCACGTGTGTTCCCAGGTTCCCTGAGCTCTCTCTTACTGCTCCACTTTCCCTTGACAGGCTGGCTGTGTCCGTGTTTAGCAAGTGTGACAGACAGGAAAAATAGACAAATCTGGGCGTCAACCGTCCCGATGGTGGTGTGAGGGCCTCTGACGTGACAGAGAATATAAAAACCACACAGGAATGAATGATCCTCCACTTGCAAGTAGGCTCAAAGTAAACTTAGAGAAGCGTCCACACGATGTGTCTGCATAGGATGTACGTAGTGTTTGCTGTGTGTTCACGCCCTGTGGCTAGCATTAAAGGCAGACGTGTGCACACACTTGCTGGAGCATCTCCATCTAGCATAATTGCTCTATTTATCAAAAAAACCTGCCTATGTCCCACCTCCCTGCACTCAGGGCCAGCTGCACTTTTTATTCCAAGCAGCAAATTAGGAGAGGTGACCCATCCAGCCCGTTCACAGTGACAGCACAGCGAGGCACCTTCTCTTTGTGACACGGTGCAGGCAAGGGCCCAAAACACTGGTCAGAGGGCAGAGCAGGTACCCCAAACCTGCCCGCCACGGTGCATTAGAGCACATTACTCTACTCAGTGTAACTCCCTTTTAATGTTCAGCCTGAGCTCTTTAATAAAGCCCAAGCTGTGGGCCTCTTTGGTCTTATTTGGCATCTGGTGGCAAACTGGGCTTTTTCAGTCTTCTCTGCAGGGAGCCTCCTCGCTGGAGACTCAAGATTTTTTTTTCCCCTTTAAAAGACTAGATTGTTGGGAAAACTCAGTGTGACAGGTGGACGTTGGACAGCTAGTGCCGCTCTCATTTGGTGCTGGTGGGGGTAGTTAATGTGGGTCCACGTCTTCTGGCTCCAAGGAGGTGCCGAGCTTGGGGCCGTGTGTGGGGCTTGAGGGCGCCCCATTCATGGTGCTCTTGCTTCTGTGCCTGGACAGCAGCTTCTTGTTCAAGATCCTGGTGAAGGTCCCCCGCTTCCTCCGGGCCCCCTCCGGCTGCTGCAGGAACACGAGGTCGTTGTGTGACTGGCTCATGCCTGGGTCTTTCTGTTGATGCCTCCGGCGGAAGAAGAGCTTGGCGCTTTTCCTTAGGATTCCTCCTATAAAGGGGAGCACAGGGGGCTGGTTAGGCAGGCTGGAGGTGAACAGACACACGACTAGTCCAAAAGGACAAGGGGAAAGGAAGCTTGTGCACCTCTATGAAGGAGCTGATTTACAGCGTCAATGTCCCATAGCTACTTGCATGAGAAACACACTGGAACCTGCCTTGTACAAAACTAGAGTTTTTAAGATGAAATGCAAAAGCAGCAGCCAACAGAAGAAGCCACCAGCCTGGACCATCATCTGTGTCCACTCCCAGGGAAGGGATTCTAGTCAATCTCGACAGCAGCAGACACTGTCCCCTAGCCACCCAGGTGGCAAAGCAGTGTCGGACCCCAGAAAGGATGGCCACGCTAATAAAGCCAAAGTAGGGACCCTGACAACAACGGCATTCACTACCTTAGGAAGGTTAAGTAATATTTGTTCTTTTGGGAGTCAGAATGCTTTATAGTTCCAGATTTTAATGGTATATAAGGCTAAACCATCTAAAAATTGTTGTTTGATCATTGTTGACCTCAACTTCATAAGGTCTGGCCTGTCTGTCCATGATGTCAGTGAGTGGAATAACATGACATATAAAAAAAATTAGCAGCAGCAACAGCAACAATATTTTCAGCAGCAAAGATTCCTGACAGGTAAATTGAAGCTAAAGCAGTGGGGTGCTGACTAATTCCACAAATTAGTTTAACATCCTATTTCCCAAGGCCGGGGGAGTAACATTTCAGGCCAGTCTGGGGCATTCATTACCAACTGCTTGTAGGTGGGAATGACTCAGAAAAAAGACACCTGAGACACCTTCGATGGGGCACTTTACACGTAACGTGGGGACATGTTCTCTTTGTGATAGGCACATGCAGCCCACACCTCCACAGTCACTCCACACCCAGATCACCAGCCAAGCTGATCCATGGGACAGGAACAGAATATCAGCTAACTCTGCCAAACGTATCGCGGCAGCCGAGGGCAGTGGGATAAACTGGACTAGACCTGCCCCGGTGGATCTCTGCGTCACCGACGTGCGTGGGGAAAGCAGCCTACACCGTGAGCCTGACTTCAAGGAGAAGTCTCCCGGTCCCAGGTGCTCAGCCCAGGTGAAAGGGCAGAAATGGAGAGCCCCGGGCAGCAGAGGCTGAGTTTGATCTGGCCAGTGCTGCCATAAAATAACTATTTTAAAACTCCCTTTAAACTACAACCAAGTTGCTTATTATGAAGAATCATTACAACACTTTTGCAACTATCGAAGCTGGAAGCCCGTGTGCCACGGCTTCAGGGAAAGGAAAGGGGTTAAGTGGCCAAAGTGCACAGGTGACCTCACTCTGGGTAGCAGTCCTGATGGTGCCACGTTCAGCACAGCCAGGAGAAAAGCATTGTGTTGTGGTGTGCTCCATGGCCCGGTAACGACCACTGACTGGACAGAACTTTGGCAGTTGGCCACAGGGGCAGATGCAGGTGCCCTGGGGGAAGGGGGTGAAGCATGTGCTGGGAAAATGCCCCAGGCACAGTGACAGGCACTCCCAGGCAGAGGAACCCCCAGCTGCCAGGGGCTCTGAGCCCACCAGGGGACCTCAAGTGGGGCACAAGGGGTGTTTCCAATCTGCCTTGGGCCAACCTTAGAGTCCCTGAAGGGCATATGAATGTTAAGCTCCTACATTTGGAACAGAGGTGAGGACCCCAGATCCCCTGGGTGCTCTGATGCCACTCCCCCCTCCCACCAGGGAAAGTGAGCACACCAGCCCCTCCCCTGGGTCCACTGCAGCCTAGGGACTTAGGCAGTGATGTTGATGTAGAGTCTGGAGCCAGGGCCTGAGGCTGGCAAGGACAGTGTTATGAGCTGAGCTGTGCCCCCTCAAAATCCATATGTCAAAGTCCTAACCTCAGAATGCGCCCTTATTTGGAGATAGAGCCTTTGCAGATGGAATCGAGTTAAAGTGATTAGGGGTGAGCCCCTAGCCCACAATGCCTTATAAAAAGGGGGTTTTAGAAACACTGACAGATGCAAAAGGAAAATAACATGAAGAGACACAGGGAGATAAAGGCAGAGTGACACTTTTAGAAGCCAAGGAACACCAAGACTTTCAGTAAAGCTGGGCAGGGGCCTGCAGCAGGGTCCTCCAGGATGTCAGAGGGAGCAGCACGGCTGGCCTCAGCCCCAGCCCCGAGAGAGCACGTTCCAGTGATCCACACCACCCCATCTGGGGAGCTTTGTTATGCCCCAGGAAATAACACAGCCATGAAAAGTGAGGGGAGCACAAGGATCCAGAGATGTCCTGTCATGTCCCTGGAACCCTGTTAGCCACTCGGCAGAACTGGGAGCAGAGAGCACAGCAGAGCTGTGTCCTCAGCCCTGAGACCTGCTTCTGTGAGCAGCGTCCTTCAGAAACTACAGATGCCCAGGGCCACCTGAGGAATCCCACACGAGGCAGGCATGAGCATTTTTCAAAAGATCCCAGATCTTTCTAAAGTACCACTGGGGGTGACAACCACCAGCCTGAGTCCATCCAAACTGCCACAAGTACTCAGAGCATCCGCAGGGAAGAGCAGAGCCGAGGGAGCAGCATGACCACTTTCCTGTGCTTCCTGGCAAGTCACCCTCTCAGAGGTGTGCAGACCACAGAGCTGTGGGGACAGACAGACACAGCCCCCTGCAGGGCATGTGCCTCACTCTGAAGGAGGCTGGGTTGCCCAAGCAGAAAGAACTGGAACATGGAGACAGGAAGGGCGTGGCTGAGTTCAGAAGATTTTCAGGAAAGAATCTGTACAGTTTTGAGCAGTTGTGGTAACTCGTTTAAGTAAAATTGCACTGTAACTGTCTAAAGTTCAAATTATTGTCATGTTATGAAATATCAATGATTTCGGCCTGCACGTGAAATTGGTCGGCTGGGAGGTCTACATGGCTGCAGCCTGGCACTACCTGCCCCAGCAAGCCCCGTGCCTGCCCCCATGTTCCAAACACAGTGCCGAGAGCCTGTGACATGGCCATCTTCTGATCGTCCAGCCTCACTCACAACCTCTGGAGCAGGTTGGCTGTGCTGAGACCCAGAAGCTGTCATATGTAGCCTCGTGCAAATCTTCCCCAAGTCATTCGCGTGATTTACATGCTTTCCCTTAACTTGATAAGATTACCATGGCTTCTATGGGGGTGACATCAGCCCCTTGAACGAAGGACAGCCCTGTGGGGTGAGGGGCTGAGCTCTACAACTCTACGGGCTGGTAGTCTGGGCACATTCTGAACAACCTCTGAGGAAGGAGCGGTCTTGTCCTACAGTCCCCTAAGGGTATTTTGGTCACTGTCTCCTCCCTGCTGGATTTTAGGACAGATTGTCCAGTGAGCTGTGTCTGTTAGATAAACAGAAAACAATGAGGGGACTGTGGTTTGGAGGGTGACCATCTGAGGCCATACACTTGTAAACGAGGGGACTGTGGTCTGGAGGGTGACCATCTGAGGCCATACACTTGTACATGAGGAGACTGTAGTCTGCAGGGTGACATCTGAGGCCATACACTTGTAAACGAGGGGAGAGGGCAATGCCAGGCTTCCTGGCTCTCATGCCCTGCTCTTCGGCACTGCTAAGAACAGTATCTGAGCTGGAAAATGATGGGGCCCACCCCTAAGGAGGGGCCACCAGCAGTCTAAAAGGAAGGACACATCTGTGGCCCCTGGAGAAGGGCCTCCAGGAAGCGGAGTCAGATTAAAGACTCCAGGGCCTCCTGGAGCACAGCACTCTACTCCATCAAGGACTTGGCCAGGGTTCTCAAAACATGGGACATGTCCAGAAAGGTAGGGGTGTGGGCAGGAGGGGACATTCTAGCAACACAGACTGTCTGGGTCAGCGGTCTGGCTCATCCACTGTGCAGAATCACTAACACTAACATAAGCTTTTCAATTTTTATTCGAAAGAACAACTTCAAAGTCTGTCTAAACTTGGCTGCTATGTATTATTCCCTCTGGGGTAAGCAGATGTGCTCAGGCACAATGACACAGCTGCCCTGAGGTGGGTGTGAGGGCCAGGGCCACTGTCTTCCTACCTCGGCCAACAGTGATGGTGACCCTTAGTTTTCTGTGTCAGCCTGGTCAGAACACCCAGCGATCAAATACTAATCAAGGTGCTGCCAGGAAATTGTTTCATAGATGTAATTAAACAGGCAGCAATGGCTTGAGGCGGGGAGGGGACCCGCAGCAATGGGGGGGGCTCATCCACTCAGCTAATGGCCTTCAGGGCAAAAACGGGGTTGTTCAGGAAAGAAATTCTTCCTGAAGACTGAGCATCAGTTCCCACTGAGTCTCTCTGCCTACTGCCTGCCCTGCAAATTCCAGACTTGTCAGACCCCCCAATTGCATGACCTAGTTCTTTAAAATACATCACCTATTGGTTGTCTCTAGAGGCCCCCGACTGACTGGACGGCTGCAGAGTGGTGCATCCCACTTGCCACTAAGCCATGGAACCGGTGACCCTTTGGCGAGAGCAACTGTGGCTGTTTTGATTTGATGAAGCCTGATCACTCTATCCCAGGCCACCTTCTCCACACCAACAGGCATGAGGTGAGATTACCCACAACCTGAAAGAACCCTGAAGGCACAGGCTAGAGAAAGGTGTGTGAAGTTTCAAATAACCAAGGTTCTCAGAAAAAAAGAACAAGGTTCTCAATGCAGATGAGGAGCAGGAAAAAAAAAGCCCTTTGCTGGTTTTAGTAAGGTTAAAAGAATTCACAAGGCAGCTCAGGTATAAACAGATATACAAGGGAATAAAAAATCATTGTTCTGAATTACAGCTGCAATGTTGTAGGTACTTCCAGACTTATCTGTGTGTCTCCACAGAGTGTAGCAGACAGAACAGCTAACTGAGGACTCCATCTTAAAAATCCAGTAGGTAGGGGATGGATACGGTGGCTCACGCCTATAATCTCAGCACTCTGGAAGGTCAAGGTGGGCAGACTGCTTGAGTTTAGGGGTTCAAGACCAGCCTGAGCAAGGGCGAGATCCTGTCTCTAGAAAATAAAATAGCTGGGTGTCATGGGGGGCCCCTGTAGTCCCAGCTAATGGGGAGGCTGAGGCAAGAGATTTGCTTGGGCCCAAGAGTTTGAGGTTGCTGTGAGCTATGATACCACTTAGCTACTGAGGGTGAGAAAGCGAGACTCTATTTCCAAAAAAAACCAAAAAGCAGTAGGTAGAAAAACAGCCACGAAAAGCAACCTTAGATGGGAATTGTACTTGCTACCCCACAGCCAGTCTTGGACTTCAGCTGAAACCCGACAGCTCTTTTACAGAAGTGACAGCTTTTTATTTGCAGGACAAGGAAGGGAACGGTGGTGACACAGTGAGGACTCTTGGCCACGTCAGGTAACATCTCGAGCGTCCTCTCCCGCCCCTCGCCGCTACACTAATGTGAGCAGAGCACTTCTGAGAAGGAACAGGGAACACCAGCAATCTGGGAGGGTCAGGGCGGACAGGGGCAGGAGCAGAAAGGAGGCAGGCAGGTCAACTCGCTGCTGGCTACAGCCCTTTCCCCAGGATGGCTACGCGGTATTTAAAAATAGAAGACAAAAATAACTTACTGTGTAGGCAATTAATTCTTGTTGGCATAGTGATCCTCTTAAGTTAAAGGGAATGAGCATGAGACGAAGAGAAATAAGAGGGAGAGAATTATGTACACGCAACACTGGGCCGGGGGGCGGCAGCGCTCGCCAAGGCGTGCGGGGCGCTTGGCAAGCTTTGTTACTGCGCCGTTTATTTTTTTCAAGACCTCCCTCTTCAGTGGTTTCTTAAACTAAAACTAAACCTAAATGTGGGGAATAAAATTCCTGTGTTGGCTATAGCATCACAACACGGACATTTCCAACCAGCAAAATCCCAGAAGATTTGAAGGCAGACCTTCCGGAGCCTAGACCAGCTGCTGACTATGACAGAGGACACGGGCAGCCCAAAACAAAAACAAACACAAGTGAGCCTGAGTCTAAAACAGACAGGAAACTCCACAGAGTTGCCCCTTAGCTCAACAGTTGCGAAAAATTTTTGGTGGAAAATGGAAACTATCTGGCACCTTTAACAGAATCGTATAAGATTCTGACAACATCTCATGGAGATGCTAAGTACGAGTTACTCTGAAAACACTGGAATGAGAAAGCAATTCTAAAACCATGGCCACATGTGTTCTTTTAAAAAACCCCGGGGGCGATGCAGTAGGTGCCACAGAGTTAACTGCGCTGCTGGCCGAGACCTTAGAGAATTCCCAAATGCCAAGCCTTGGGGTGGGGGTGTGGGAAGGTGAAGTGCCCCAGGGTATGTGCCCGGTGTCTCCAAAGGGTGCTCACCCACCCGGCCAGGGAAGGGAGAGAACAGTGTGGCTGACACGGCATGGGTAGAAACCCAGGGAAAGAACTCTCTGGAAGGAAAGCCACAGGGAGGAGTGGCCAGCAGGGGACACTGATGTGTGAATGAATGGGGTAAATGAGGCTTGGCATTTCAGAGCGAACAAAAAGGACAGGCCAGAGTGGGGGCTCTGCTAGGACAAGAGGAAATGGACCCTGGAGTGGAGAAGAGACGCCCACCCTGTGCCCATGTTTCTTACCTCGCCCAGAACTCGCGGTGGCATGGGTTATACCCTCCCCCCACCCAGGCTGCAAAGGTCCCAAGACGAAGAACCGGCTGGCGGTGTGAGTGTCAGGTGATCGGGTTATCTCTGACACAACCCGTGCAGAGGCTCCGTAAAGGAGCCAGGGAGCCCAACACAGAGGTCAACAAGCAGGTGACCGCACCCAGGGCTCTGTGGACGCACAGCTGACCTGGGCATCTCCTCTGCACGGGCGAGGGAGGTGAGCCTCCGGAGAACAGCCACAGCACAGAGACACCGAGTAGGAAGTGAGGGGAGTGACAAGGCGGAGGAGCCCATGGCTGCCACTTATGGCACCACAGACACGCTGCAGGGAGGCTGCCATGGAGGTGGGGGGGTGTCCGTGCATGGCGGGGCGGCAGGCAGCAGCCCTGGCCTCACCCACTAGCCACCAACACTCCCACTCCCAGCATGACAACTGTCTCCAGACATTGTCAGCGTCCCCGGGGGACAGAAACAATGCCCTGTGGCAAGAAAGGTGGCGGCAGGGCAGCTCACCAAAGCTCTCGATGACCAAGACTGCCTCTCTATGGGCAGTTCCAGAGAGCCCCAGTGTCCTGTGAGGGCCTCAGATCCCAACACAAGGGGCAGAGCCAGGCATGGCCCAGTGGCAGCCCCCATCCCCAGCCCTGTCCCATGCTTGCTGCTCCCTGGATGGGCATGTTCAGTGGGCTCAGGGGATACACACGATCCCTGTCTGTTACAGGGATCTGATGTTCTGGGGCTCTGGAGTCACATGTCCAGCACCCATCCTGCCCCAGACCGTTTCCCTCAGCACGTGTGTGTAGGTTCCAGGATGCTGAGGCACTGTCTGTGTGAAACTGCACACAGTTCAAGAAATTATCATTTTAAAGCAATGGTTTGGTGCTAACTAAACAAAGTTATTCTAATAGAATGATTGCCTCGTTACTGTGTGCATATTAAGCTAACGATTAGCTACTGTAGGGAGGTTCTCTCGCCCAGATCCTGCAGGGTTCAGGTGGTGAGCTTTGGTTTTGCTTTAGTTGAGGGAAGAGCCTGAGCTGTAAACAGGCAGAGGTGTCAATATCCACTGCTGAAGGAGACCTAGTGTCTGCCTGGCTTTGCTCTGGGTCTTTTTGGCCCCATCGCCAGGTGTGACTCTTGGTGACCCCCAGAGAGCCAGGTGGACGGAGTCTTGACGGGGGAAGGGGCGCCTGCAGGCAGGAACAGCAGCTGGCCCCAGAGCAGATGGTGGCACCCGGGAGGATTCCACACATGCCTCCCCTGGACTCTAACAGGCTTAAACATTCAGCACAGGACGGGGATTTCTGGGGAGGAGAGTGAGGCTGGGATGGAGTTTGCAGAGGACAGAGGGAAGGACAGCAGGCGATGAGAACTAAAGTTAAGCTCAGAAGCTGGCAGGAGAGCCAGGCCACCAAGTGGTGCAGGTACCTTTACGCTTCTTGGCAGCACCCAGCTCTGAGGCGCTCAGGGAGCTCTCCGACAGCTCGTCCCCATCGGGGTCCAGCGGGGCGGGGCTGCTCCACGCTGCCTGAGGCTCCTTCTCCAGGTCCCAGGAGTCCAGTTCATTCTCCTGGGGCTCCAGGGCCAGGGGGGCCTGGGCTGGCTCGTCCTCCTCAGGCAGAGCAGAGGCCGTGGCCATGTCCAGGTGAGCCGAGGTATCCTCCTGGTGGGCGCTGTCCAAGGAGGCTGCATAGTCGTGCATCAGGGCAGCGCTGTGGTCCTGAGATAGTGAGGTCTGTCCGGGCAAAATGCACCATCAGAGGCTGAGAGTGAAGGAAAAAGTTGGTGCAGGGAAGGATGAAAAAGGTGTGTGGAAGGAGGGAGGTAACACAGCAGCTCCTACTCAACAGGGGCCAGGACAGGTCTCCACGCACAGTGCTCAGCGCTCAGACCACCCAGGGCCACTGGCCCAGAGACCCCAGGTGGGCTGGAGGGCCAAGGAAGCAGCGAACATCCCTCCCCACAGGGTGAGAAGGGGGCAGGACTGAGTGCGCCCTCCGCCTCCTTCGAGCAGACAGCACAGACAGAGGCAAAGGAAGTGAACATTTCAAATTAGTTTGTCTTTTAACTTCTGTTCCTACAGCACTTTTATGTTACCTGCAAGTAGAAATTAACCAGCATACACTTTGTATCTTTTTAATTGTCTTATTTGTGAGCCAAATATTTAGGTGCTCACTTAACCTGTTGGGTTGGGAATAGGGAAGCTGATATGGGGTCTAGGAAAGGAATGGTAGCAGCACAGGGCTCCCTGGGGACTGGTCACACTGCTCTTGAACTGGGTGGCAGTTATATAGGGTGTTTGCTAAGTCACAATTGACAATGTGCTTTTCTGATGTTAAGTGCTGGCTTGCAGAAATGCCCAGAGACTCAAGATGATCTGAGCATCATAAAAATAATAACTGCAGTGGATTCAAAACTTTATTCTTTTTTTGCTTTGAGAGAGTCTCACTATGTCGCCCTCAGTAGAGTGACGTAGTGTCACAGCTCACACCAACCTCAAACTCTTGGGCTTAAGCGATTCTCTTGCCTCAGCCTCCCAAGTAGCTGAGACTACAGGTGCCTGCCACAACGCCCAGCTATTTTTTTTTTTTTTTGAGACGGAGCCTCAAGCTATCCCCCTGGGTAGAGTGCCATGGCATCACAGCTCACAGCCCTCCAACTCCTGGGCTCAAGCGAGTCTCCTGCCTCCGCCTCCCAAGTAGCTGGGACCACAGGCGCCCACCACAACGCCCGGTCATTTTTTGGTTGCAGCCGTCATTGTTGTTTGGCAGGTACGGGCTGGGGATTCGAACCCACCACCTCAGGTGTACGTGGCTGGTGCCTTAGCCAGTTGAGCTATAGGCGCCGAGCCACGCCCAGCTATTTTTGTTGTTGTTGTTATTGTAGTTTAGCTGGCCTGGGCCAGGTTCAAACCCACTAGCCTTGGTGTATGTGGTCAGCACCGTAAACACTTGTACTACGGGGTGGCCCCTGTGACTCGTGAGTAGGATGCCAGCCCATATACCAAGAGTGGTGGGTTCACACCCAGCCCCGGCCAAAGTGCAACAAAAAAAAATAGCCAGGTATTGTGGCGGGGGCCTGTAGTCCCAGCTACTCGGGAGGCTGAGGCAAGAGAATCACCTGAGCCCAGGAGCTGGAGGTTGCTGTGAGCTGTGACTCCACAGCACTCTACCAAGAGTGACAAAGTAAGACTCTGTCTCTAAAAAAAAACAAAACACTGTACTATGGGTGCCGAGCCACTTTATTCTTTTTTTTCTTTCATTTTTCTTTTGAATGCAATTCTGGAAAAATGGGTTGAAAACTTTAAATGTTAAGTTCCAAGAGCTCATACTGATTCTAAAATAAAACCTTAGACTCAAAGCACAGGGCAGATGACCAAAGGGCTGGTCCTTGTTCTACCTGTTCACTCCCCAGGACTGGGAAAGCCCACTGTGCCCAGGGCTTGCATCGAGGCTGAGGACCCTGCGAAGCGTCTGGGGACATGGGGCAAGACCACCCACCCTCTGGGTAAAATGAACGGGGTGACTCCTTTTCAGCACCTCGCAGGCCTGGCTCTGGCCCTTCTTCCAGCTGCCCAGGGGCTAGTTCTTCATGCTGCCCTGCCCACCCTCTTGGGGCCCTCCCCGTATTTGATCCATCCTCTGTGCTCAAAGCTTCTCTCTCCTCATCCCTCCCACTCCAAACCAAAACCTCCCGGCCCCCCTTCCACTGTCCATCTGGAAATGTCAGAAGAGCCCCTCCCCTGAGGGTTGCCCTCTCAGCAGCCCAGACTGTGTGACAGCCATGGGGGTTCATATCTGCCACCAGCTCTGAGTGGACGTCCCAGAGCCTGAGAAGGGAAAGCACAGGGGGCCTGTGCACGGAGGACACAACAACTCTCGTTTCTCTCTGATTACAGAAGGAATAAACATTCACAGAGAAAATTTTAAAATGTGCAGTGTGGAGAGCAAAGGTCCCCACAATGGGGTGGTGACAGGGTGGAGGTCTGCACACCAGGGAATCTGACATCACGGCCTTCGCTCTCAATGATTCACCAACCTCTCAACACTGGAAATAACACAGTCAACCTTCAAGTTTCCTTCATAAACAGGGAAAAAGCAGCACAGACAAAATCCCACGAGTGACGCCCTTGTTGGGCTAGAGACATAATGTGACGTTTGTACATGGGACTTTCCGGCTGCCATCTAGCAGGCCACTGACAGACCCCGCACCTCCAAGCCCTGGGACTGTACCTTGGAGACACCTGATATGATGATCGTACTTTTCTTCCGAGGAGACTTGAGTTTCAGCTTTGAAGACTCACTGAGCTGTCGAATGGCCACCTCAGCCACCGGGTCTGAGCCGTTCAGCACCAGCAGTTCTGCCAGAGAAGGACACGTTGCGTCCATTAGCAAGACTAAAACTTACATAGGCACTTCCAGGGATGGTGGTATGGTCTAGAAGCAGTGGTTAGCAAAACCGTTTGTAAACAGTCAGGCTGCCCAGGGAAGCCAGTCGCTGAAATGGCTTCTTCTGAACGTAGCTGAAGAGCCCAGGTGAACGGGTGGGCACAGCTGGGCTCCTGGCTAGAGAAGGACCCAGGGGCTATCCCCACTGGCCACAGACTGAATGAGGAGCCCTTGACATGAACGTCAGCCCAGGGTCTTTTAAAACAGGGTCCTGCCCAGGTGAAGGACCCCAAGTAAGAGGCGAGGTGGTGGGGTGCACCACCAGGGGCAAGGATGGAGATGGAGCACTTGGGGCAGTGTTTAAAGGAGGGGCAGGGCCGCCTGAGCTCAGGAAGCTCTTAGTGATGACCCTGCAAGGCAGTGTCCAAAAAACATTGAGAAATCTCAAGAGAGGAAGAGGCAGTTGCAAACTCCCTCAGGCTCCGAGAACACAAACCATGTGAAGAGTGTCCTCCCAAGAACTTTCCACTCAGCTGATCACCCCTTCAGCTCCATCTGTGACCTTAGTGGACTCTGTGAACCAGGAGAGGTGAGCAAGAAAGAACTCCCCACCTGCCCTGTCTCTGGAAGCAGGGGGTCGAATCCCCAACTTTATTTATTTATTTTTTTTTTGAGACAGAGTCTCAAGCTGTCCCCCTGGGTAGAGTGCTGTGACATCATAGCTCACAGAAACCTCTAACTCCTGGGCTCAAGCGAGTCTCCTGCCTCAACCTCCCAAGTAGCTAGGACCACAGGTGCCCTCCACAACGCCTGGCTATATTTTGGTTGCAGCCCTCATTGTTGTTTGGCGGGCCAGGCTGGATTCAAACCCGCCACTTTAGGTGTACGTGGCTGGCGCCTTAGCCACTTGAGCCACAGGCACTGAGCCTAATCCCCAACTTTAGACTGTGCTGTGAGTTAGAAATGCCTGTTCCCTAAAAGTGACCATAAAATGGGAAATTTGCAACCAGAGGGCTGGGGAAGAACTACTCCCCCTAAACAGGTTTACACAGGTAGTGGGGAAGTGGATGTGGTGACTGTGTCCTCTGGGTCCTGCTCTTTTGACCACATTTGTGGGTTGAGTGTGTTGAGTGGGAGAAAATAGAATGTTCAGAGATCCCATAAAGCGCAGCCTCGGCTGGGACCCATTCCCAAAACCTTAGCAGGGATGCGAGTGCCACTCTGAGCTTCTATCAGTTGCATTTCCAATTTCTCCCTCCTCCTCCTTCCCTCACTTCTCAATAACAAAACAAAACAAAAGCCTCTTCCCAAACTCTGCTGAGGAAACAGCAACTTCTCACCAGAGGAGAAGCTGCTGGGAGAACAGCTCAAAAGCCTGCAGAGCGCTGAGAGGGAGGACGGGTGGGGCCGCATCACCTGTGTCTGAGGAGGAGAGCGTCTTGCTGACCGGGGCACCCTGGCAGGCGATGGCTTGGACAGAGATGTCCTTCTCAATCACCTTCACCTTCACAGGTGTCTTCACAGGGGACTCTGTGGGGAAAGACGCTGATCACAAAGTGCGCTCCATCGTGGTTCCGAGCGACAGTTACCGAAGAGTGAAATGGTGCCTCACGGCCACTGTGGTGAAGGCGAGGTTTACTGAGACCTCAAGATTGAACAATCTCTCTTATTCTTTTGTTGGGGGCTGGATGTGAGATTAGCAGAGGCAAAGTGGTGTTAGCAGGTTCAATACAATTTCAGAAACATTTGTATTTATTTATTTATTTGTTTTTGAGACAGAGCCTCAAGCTGTCCCCCTGGGTAGAGCGCCATGGCATCACAGCTTACAGCAACCTCCAACTCCTGGGCTCAAGCGAGTCTCCTGCCTCAGCCTCCCAAGTAGCTGGGACCACTGGGACCACAGGTGCCCACTACAATGCCTACTTTTTTTTTTTTGGTTGCAGCCGTCATTATTTTTTGGCGGGCCCAGGCTGAATTCGAACCCGCCACCTTAGGTGTATGTGGCTGGTACTTTAGCCACTTGAGCCACAGGCACTGAGCCAATTTCAGAAACGTTTTAATTAAGCCAGAATTTCCCTTGCTATTCTGCAATCCTGAACCACACAAAGTCATCTCTTCTGGGAAGACAATACTTTTACACAAGCAGAGATGCAGTCAAAACGGAAAAAGTAATCAATCACACACTTAGAGGTTATCAGTGCAGCTGAGGCTGAGGACGGGTGTAGGGTTCACCTGGCTTTAAGTGACACCCTGTCAACCCTTCCAACAAATGACTTTAAACCTAAGAAAGTCTACACTAACCACTCATGGTGAATTTTGTAAGATAGCTTGATGTTTCCACATAAATGTAACAGAGTGTGTAATAGAATTTGGTTGCAGTTATACAAAGTCTAACTACTTAAAAGACTAAGATTTGAAGTTCAGCCTGCACTACAGGGTTGAACCCTGCCGCAGTTTATCGTGGTTTATTGAACAGAATTAGAAAGATAATTGTCCAGCAGCAATAAAACACTAAGCACAATCTTGCCAACCACCATCCCCCTGGGCTGTGAGATTTTCTTACAAAGACTCAGTGCAGCAGCCGAGAGTACCGGCAGCAGGACACCCCAGGTCATGCAGGGGACACAGAGCTCCGGGGGAGGCTGTGCTCCAGGGCCTCACCCGAGCTCGGCGGGGACGCCCTCCCCACGTCAAAGCGAGGCTTGGTCTTCACGGCGGTGACAGTGGTGACTATGGTCCCACAGGGCATCACGGTGCGGTCCTTCTCAATCTTCGCGGCAGGGGCAGAGGGAGGGGCCTGCCAGGACTTCTGTTCACCAGGTTCTATGTAAGAAAACTACAGAGAGGACTTGGCATTTACTCTGTGGCTCGTGCAAAAGCCCATCAGCCATGGACTCTGGCTTCTTCCAGAACAACCAATGCTCTTCACTCAATGTCACTTAGTATTTCCAGTTAACCTAGATTTCCCCAGAATTAACAGAACCATGAGGTCCAGGCTCAGACACGCCACGTGAACACATGGTGATGGGATAAAAGTTTGATAGTGCAGGGAAACTTAACCAGGCCTTTCCAGAGGGCCCGTGAAGGGACATCACGGTCAGTCATCTCCTACAGCTGACAACTCAACAGAGAGCGGGCAAGGGTGAGACTGTGGCGGACACGAGGTAAGACGGTCCTAGATCAGTGACTTTCAGCCCGTGTGCCATGAGAGGATCTAGGTGCCACAACATTTTTAAAGATCATTAATTTAATTATTTTTGAAAGAAGTTCAAAGCACAGTAAGTATATTCTTTTTTTACTTTGATTTTTGACCAACATAATTTAAGTGTGTCCTGGAAGTTTAACTGTAAGTTCAAGTGTGCCATGAGATAAAAAAAACTGAAAAACACTGCCCTAGATCAAATGGGTCCAGCCAGACGCCGGCCACGGGGGACCATCACGTACCTCTGCTGTGACCGAACCTATCACTGAGCTGCCAGCGGCCGGCCCGCTGCTCAGTGTGAAGCTCTGTGGTCCAGAAGGCTGCTTCTTAAACAAATCTAAGGGAACCGTCGCCACGGCCAGCAGACCTAGAAAGACAGGAGACAGAAGTGCTGCTGTGTTTCCACTGGTTCCCGTGACACAGAAAGGTCACCGTGAACTGCTCCAGCAAGAACAACCTGCCATGTCCTGTTAACGTGAAATGCTCAAGTTTCAGAACATTATAAAAAGGGTCAGTGTTATGAGAGAGGAAGGAAGCTTGTGAATGCTGCATGACCAGAGCCCTGTGACAATCTCAGGTAGATCCTGACCCATGCTGGAGTGACAGGTAGCCGCCGTGAGGGGCACTACTGAGTCCAGTGACAAACACGGGGGATTAAAGGTCTGAATCAGGCTCAGCGCCCACAGCTTGGTAGTTAGGACACTGGCCACATACACCAAGACTGGAGGGTTCGAACTCGGCCAGGGCCTGCAAAAAAACAATGACAACTGCAACAAAAAAATAGTGTTGTGGCAGGGGCCTGTAGTCCCAGCTACTTGGGAGGCTGAGGCAAGAGAATCGCTTAAGCCCAAGAGTGGGAGGTTGCTGTGAGCTGTGACGCCACAGCACTCTATGGAGGGTAACATAGTAAGGCTCTGTCTCTACAGAAAAAAAAAAAAAGAAAGAAAGAAGTACAGACAGAAAGAGCTGAATCAGTGCACATTCGGGAAGTGCAGAACTGTACTGTGGCCATGGGGAGAAGGTCACACTTACCTTAGCAAATACCTACTACAGAATTTAGGTACACAGGGCCAAGATACAGGTATCTCCCTCAAACTGTGTGTGTGTAAAGAGAGGGTGAGAGTGAGGAAGGCGAGGGAGGTAGAGGAGGGTGGAGAGATTGAGCAGGAATAATAAAGGAACTCAGGCAAATGTTACCAATGTGTAAGTTTGAGTGAACGTTATATGGTCACACCGTGCATCATTTCTGTAAGTTTAAAATTTCACAGGTCCCACCAGCCTGGACTGGAATGAAATTTGGGCAGGACAGCAGGAGCAGTGACCCAAGAACGAGATTAGAAGCTGGCTTCTCCCCAGGCAAATAGCGCCCCACCCTGACCCCTGCCCATCCCATGCTTGTCTCTGGACCTCTCGGTCATCTCAGGACTGCAGGGTCAAGGAAATTGCCTCAGAATTCTTGCTAATAACTAGCACAAAACTTGTGAGTTAGGAGAAATAACTACCTCTTGATTTCATGGCTGGATAAGCCAGGAAAGGGTCCCTATCTTTCTAATTTTGATACGTTTATAGGGATTTTTAAAAATCCAACAAATATTGAAAAGATGTGTATACACACACACAAGTCCATGTCCGCTTTAGTGCCTTCACCTTGAATTGCTATTTTCTTGTATCTAAGCTGTGTTCCAATTTAAGCCACTGTGGCTTACACCTTACAAGGAAAAGTCACTTGAAATTCACCCCATTAGGAAGTGGGCCGGTGATGGAGAGGCTCTGCGGAGGGAGGGGTGACAGCTATACCCGGCTGCGAGTGTATTCCTGCCCCTCCACTGTACACCTGACAGTGGCTAAGATGGTAAATCTTATGTCCCTTTTGTCATGCTTAAAAAATGTGTAAAAAGGGGGACTGTTGAGACTAGGAGGGTTCAGAACTGTCTAAGCCAAGAAGTGTTAAATAATAGATTGTGGATTAAAAAAAAAAAAAAAGCAAGCTGAACACATCCAAAAAATATGTGACCTTATAAATATCTTAAACTGCTTTTCCAGTGAACATTCCCTTGGAAAACCCGGAGCAGCTTGGGGAGGGGATCAGGCTCCTCTGCTGGGTCTCCACCTCCCTCCAACCCCCGCCCCAGGCAAGGCCTGTGTCCCGCTGCCCGACACCCACCTTCTGAGGATGGCTCTGCCTCCAAAATCTGCAGGTGTAACTCCTTTGACTTGGCATTCAACTCGCTGGGCAAAGAGGAAAAAGGTGCAAATCCTTAAAAATACAATACTTTATTATTTTTTCAAAATATGCATTTTTTTCTGATTATAGAGAGAAATAAAGTCACAAATATTTAAGAAACTATAGAGATATACAAGCAAAAAAGCAGAAGATTATCTGCAGCCTCCTACTCAGAAACAGTCACTGCTAACATCTGGTGACAACCTTCCACTGCTGTCAGCAGAACCTTCTGCGATGATGACAGCGGCACTGTCCCATGCAGTAGCCACAGCACACGTGATGTGGCCAGTGCAAACTGAGGAACCCAATGTAACTTTGTTTAACTTTCATTAACTTGAAGGAGCTGCATGTGGCCAGTACCGAAAACACAGCTACATAACGATCTAAGGGCACACATGGAGCGCGACACCTCTCCCTCCTCTGCAACCCACTTTCCTCACTGAAGATGACGGGGACATCTTTCCAGTCCCTACGGAGCAACATCACATTTAATGGTCTTAAGGGATTTCACGTGGCCAACTCCTTAATAAAGGGCTTGTGGCTTCCAATATTTCATAACTATAAACAAGCTGAGATAAACATTATCCTTCCACACTGTGATTATTTCCTTAGGAAAATTGTAATTGTCAGTCAAAAGGCACATGGATTTGAGGGTTTTTAATATACGGGCCTATTGATAACATCCAGTGTTTACTCCAATTCACACCTCCTCTGCCATGCTCACTCTCCTGCTCTTCACCAACCTATCGGGGGAAAATGATCTCTTCCTCTTTCATTTAAGTTTGCACTACTTCCCTTATTTCTGAGATTAAGCATCTTTTTAGAAGTTTATGGGCATCAGTAGTTCTATCTCTAGTTTGGGAATTTTGCCCAGTTTTCTAAGGGTGTATTCATATTTTTGTCAATGATCATGAACTCATCGTGGAAAAAGTGATACCTACCTCACTGCTAAACATCACTGTGGTCACCCTCAAAGGACTCCCTTGGGAAGCTGTGCACTGATGCCAGTGGCTAGTCCACCCTCGAAGCAATTTTGGAACGCTTTTTCTGGAACGTCCATCAGAGCTGTCATCGTATGAGGTCTGACAATTAAATTCATGATCTTGTCACCATGCCTTTATTGGTAGCACTGTACAAACAACTCAGTAAGGTTTCATAACCTTGGTATATGGGGTCTCACAGCTGTGTTCCTGTTAATGTGTAATGGTGTCTTGCTAAGTGGTGTTCATTATTGCTGTTGTATGTTTTTGTATCCCATACAACGACAGCCCTGATGGTCATTCCAGAAAAAGAGCTCCAAAACTGCTCTGAAGGGTGAACTAGGTGCTGGCATCAGGACACAGCTTCCCAAGGGGAGTACTCCAAAGGTGAATAACTGTAGTGATATTCCGCAAAGTAATACGTAGCACTTTTTCTAGGATGAGTTCTTGAACTTAATTATCAGATTTCATATATACACTGAACATTTTCTTCCATTACTTTTTCTAATTATTTATATTTTAATCATCAAATAGCAATTGATTTCAACATTATAGTAGTCAGCTACTTTGTTGAATTATTATTTTCTATTAGTTTTCTAATATTATTTATTTCTAATAGTTTTATTTGACTTTCTTGAATAGTCCATGTATGCACCCTTATTAGTTTTGCCTCTTCCTTTTCAGTATTTGCATATCATTGTTTTTTTTAATCTAATTGTGCTAACCTAATACTTCTTTTATTTTTTTCTTTTTTTTTGAGACGGAGCCTCAAGCTGTCCCCCTGGGTAGAGTGCCGTGGCATCACAGCTCACAGCAACCTCAACTCCTGGGCTCAAGCGAGTCTCCTGCCTCAGCCTCCCAAGTAGCTGGGACCACAGGCGCCCACCACAATGCCCGGCCATTTTTTGGTTGCAGCCGTCATTGTTGTTTGGCTGGCCCAGGCTGGATTCGAACCCGCCACCTTAGGTGTACCTGGCTGGCACCTTAGCCATTTGAGCCATAGGCCCCGAGCCACCTAATACTTCTAGAACAAAATAATAAGCATCCTTCTCTTGACTTCAGTGGGACTGCTTCTGGTTTTTAAACTCTACAGTGAGTTTTAAAAAATCTCATTAAAGCAGTTTCCATAAATTTTGTTCTAATTAAGGATTTAAAAATTAAGAATGGGGGGCGGCGCCTGTGGCTCAGAGGAGTAGGGCACCGGCCCCATATGCCAGAGGTGGGGGGTTCGAACCCAGCCCCAGCCAAAAGCTGCAAAAAAAAAAAAAAATTAAGAATGGGTATTAAATGCCACTGAACATCTTTCAGGCATATACAGAGATACAAAGTTTATTCTTTCTTTGTTCTAGCAATATCATAAATTTCATTAATTGACTCCCTTACATTAAACCATCCTTATATTCCCAGTATGAATTTAACTGGTTTTATTTCATTTTATTCCATTTTTGAGATAGGGTCTCATTCTGTTGCCTGGGCTAGAGTTTGGTGGCACCATCATAACTCATTGCAACTTCAAACTCAAGTGATCCTCCTGTCTCAGGCTCCCAAGTAGCTGCGATAATAGGTGTGTGCCACCGTGTCTGGTTAATTTCTCTATTTTTTATAGATAGGGGTCTTGTTCTTGCTCAGGATGATCTCAAATCACCTGGTTTTATTTTTAATGTGTTGCTAGATTCTATTTGATAATACTTTATTCATGATTCTTGTGTCATTATTTACAAGTGGCCTAAACTGTTCTTTTTCTATTCTCTGTGTCAGCTTTGTATCAGTCAGACGTTCCCTTCTATTCTGCTCTGGTTGGGACATATTTTGAAGGCAAGTGGGAAACCCAGTGACAGTTCTCTCTTGTCACAACAGGGCAAGAGAAGAAACTGACGTGAGAGAGCTGCCTTTAAAAACAAATCCACGTCTGACTCACGGCTACCTTTCAGAGGGTTTTTATTTTGGGGCATAAACAGTGCTACAAAATGATTTGGGATTGGCAGTGTTGAACAGACAGAGCTGTGGAAACCACCCTCTGACAACCCAGGCTGTACTCACAAGGTGAATTCTTCTTCCCAAGTCAGGTCACTGGTGTTTTTTGCTAGGCTGCTGGAGAACCTCTGCACCGGGTCATTCAGCTGAGCCGTGCATACTGTGTTAGTGGTGCCTGCAACCAAATAAAGGGCCATCAAGTTAGCTTTTATTTTTATTTTTAAATGGCATTAAGACACTGTTTGCAGGCTCGGTGCCTGTAGCTCAAGCAGCTAAGGTACCAGATACATACACCTAAGCTGGAGGGTTTGAATCCAGCCCAGGCCTGCCAAACAATGACAACTACGACCAAAAAAAAAAAAAAGAAAATAGCTGGGCGTTGTGGCGGGTGCCTGTAGTCCCATCTACTTGGGAGTCTGAGGCAAGAGACTTGCTTAGTCCAGGAGTTGGAGTTGGAGGTTGCTGTGAGCAGTGACTCCACAGCACTCTACCCAGGGTGACAGCTTGAGGCTCTGTCTAAAACAAACAAACAAACAAAAAAACACTGTTTGCATATAAAAGAAAGGCCAAATTAACTGACCGCTGTCTTGGCTTACCCACTTCTGAGAGTCCATTCTTTCTTTCATTTACCGTTTACAAACTCTTAAAACACAGGATTTCACTGGGATTAAAATTTTTTTTCCCAGACTTGATGTCAACACTCCTGGAGTGACCCCAAGTGCCCTACTTCCTCCATCAGTCCTGGCTGCAGGGGCAGCCTCTCAGGCAGGGGAACCCCTCCCCCCAGCCCTGGCAGGACTGTTACCCACAGAGACGAGACTATCAACTTGTCAAAGCCTAAACATAAATTTGGGATGACTCTTAAATTTGAGATATCTCACAGAGAACCCATTCTCCTACTTACAACAGAAAAGTGTCATTATACCTGACACAGCTCAATCAAAGGTCTTCTGGGGTGTTTGACCTTTCACTAGAGAACAGCTATTTCTGCTCTGAGGCAATGCGTCCCCTTAGTCGTGGAGTCCCCAGCACGTGTCTACTGAGTGATCCATGATCACCAGCACATGCTCCCCAGCCCAGAGTACCCTCGAACATTCTCCATAACTTTCATAGTCACCCAGTGGTCTCCAGGGGAGACCTGGACCCAGTGGCGGGCACATCCTGGCAGAGGCAGAAGCAGGCTGGTCTCACAGCAGGTGTGAGCTGGAGCTGGGACCCAACCTGGGCCACAGAGGCCTGGGAGCTGCGCTTGGCCTCTGGGCAGTACAGACTCAAAGGTCAACATTTGATCACTTTTACCAAAAACATCATCTATAACTAGCATGGAGATGGGTCTCAGTGGTTAGATGTGACCTCTCTGTGCTTCTGGAACTGGAAGTGGGAGACACCTTTGCAAATAAAATGAGTCACTGCTAACATTCTCATACAATAGAAACAAACTCTTGGGCTTTTAGCATAGTTGAGTCACCATGTAAAGGTGCAGTCCAGGCCCTGGACACAGAGTCGCCAACAGGGAGGAATCACCCCTAAGGGGTTGTTTGCCCTTGCTGCTCAACTTGGCTCTGACAACAGCCACTGTCTCCCAGCACCAGAGTCCCCAGTGAGCAGAGGCCTCTGACAGCCCGTCAGCCATCTACCCAGCCCCCTAATTCATAGTAAAGAAGCAGCTACACACCGGTCAGAGAGCTTAGCACTTACGTGCTAGATCAATAGTAGAAACAAACAAAGGCAAAGAAAGGAACGTTCCAGACCAAAGAAAAAGGACCAAGCACCCACAAGCCTCGCCTCCCTCGGCCTCCACATGTGCCAGAGGAGAACTGGCTTCTTTTTTTTTTTATTGAATGTTAACTATGTACATTAATGCACTTCTGGGGTATAGTGTGGGGTTTTCACATGCAATCTGAAATAGTTCCATCAAACTGGTCAACACAGCCTTCATGTCATTTTCTCAGTTATTGTTTTAAAACGTTCACATTCTACTCTTAGAAAGATTCACTTGTACCCTATAAGATAAACCTCAGAAGCGATCCTTCCAAACCCCCTCCCTCCACCCATTGCCCCCTCCCTTCTCCCTCCTGTCCTTCCTTTTTCAATAATAAAACACCAAGATTTTAGTTGGGGCTGTAGCCACTTGGAAGATAACATTGTGTATTCTCACATGCAGTTAGGTATGCAATGTCACTAAGTTCTGGCCAATAGTACATATTTATTAAATACGAATGGTGTCTATAAATTCAGGAAAACATTCTTAAAGATTCTCCTTCAAGGTTACTGTGAATTCAGGCAATCTTGAATCATGAGCCATCTTGGATCACAAAGTAACCTTGAGAAAGATGCCACATACAGTAGAGCAACAAGCTGGAAGGAGGATGTGTCCCTGACACCTTGGAACACTAAACCAACTGCAGGTTGACTGTCTCTCGACTTCCTAAATGGAAGAGGTAAATAAACTTTTATATTCTTTAGCCAGCATTATTTGGGGTTATTAACAGCTAAATCTAATTATAACCATTATAGTCTATACATACTAAATAGTAAAATCAGCAAAGGCATATTATTGAATTAAAGGAAAGAAGCAGCAAAATGCAGCATGGAGGGAGGGCAATTGGTGGGATCTCACCTAATGTGTACAATGTGAGGGTGCTCAGCATGACAGCTGTGTGAAGGGCTCAACTACATCTTGAACTTCACCTTAGAAATAAGAACAATATAACCTAAACATGTGTACCCTCATATTAATTTGCAATTTTTTTAAAGAAAAAAATGCAGCATGTGACCTTGTATGTATTATTTACAGGTAATATCTTTATTTATAAACATCCATAGACAAAGTTTTAGAAATAAACACCCAGAAAGGTCATAACCATAATTAAAACTAGAGAGCTGATGGGGGAGTAGGTTTAAGGATGGAGGTTAACAAATAATTTTACTTCATGTATAATAGAAAAATACACTCAAAATTAGTATGAAATTAATATTTTTAAAGATATTAATGTACTACTTTAAAGAGTTGTGACCTAGTTCTTCAGCCCATTGTTCCAAGGGTTGCCATGTTACCATGTGGGATTCATTGGATCTTCTGATTATAAGTCTGTGTTATTCTTGTAGTAGGCACCAAGATTCAGGGTAGTTCTCAAGAGCCATATCCTGGGTATTTCTCCATCAAGGACCCCCCACATATCTTCTTTTTTTTTGTGGGGGACAGACATTCTAGAGATGCCTAGACCAAGACAATTCTGTGTGCTGTTTTCTGTGTGCTTCTTTTTTGTGGGGACAGACATTCTAACATGTCTAGACCAGGACAATTCTGTGTGCTGTTTTCAAATGTGTTTCTCCTGGGGTAATACAAAATCAAAGTCACTAATCTGATACTTGATAGAAAGACTTTCTTTCCCTTAATGTAAGCCACATGACAACATATGCTTGACCACTGGATTCATAACCAGTTTTTTTCTTTTTTTCTCTTTTGTTATTTTTGTTTAGTTTTTTTGTTTGTATTTTAATTTTACTTTTTTTAGAGCAAAGGGTCCTCTATTTTTGTTTTAGTTTTTCACCCTTTTAATTTATTTTTTATTTCTCTCTTTGTTCTCTCTTTTGGTACAGATTTGTCAACTTATCTCATCTATCCCACATGCATTTCTCATGCAACAGGTAAGATATCCCTTTTTTCTTTGTTACTTTATACAATTATATTTTTAGTTTTTTATCTATTTTTATTACTTTTTCATTTTCTTTCTCGTCTCTGGGGGCTGGGGGTCCTGGTCTTGGTCTGATGGGGGTGGTCACAGCATTGGTCTGGCTGAAGGAGGCCACAAACTCACAGTCACAGTTGTCCTTCTAGCTTTAGCATATTGAAAGAAGGTATTGGTAGGTTCTTTCTGAGACATACTGCTGATTCATTTTTATATTTAGCATAGGTGGGGTCTTGCTTTTGCCTAGGCTGCTAAGGCACTCCTGACTTTGAGGGACCACCAAACCCAGCCCTCCCAAAGTCCTAGAGTCACAAGTGGGGGTAAAGCACCCAACTAAAACATCACCAATTCTCCTGTTGCTTTCTTTTTCTATTAATGTCCTTATTCTCTGTTTTCCTTCAATTTATTCCTTCCACCACCACCCTTCTTTTATTTTCCTCATTATCTTTTTCTTTTACTTCTTTCTTCTTGCTCTTTACCCTTATCTTCTTTTTGGCCTTACAACAAAAGGCCACTTCAACACCTAAGCTCTGAGACAAGATAATTAAAGTGAAAAAGGTAGTGAGAAGAAAAAAGTAGGGGAAAGGAAGTGAACAAGAAGAAAACACACATGAGGAGGAACCACCGGAAAAATTCTGGCAACATGAAAAACCAGAATATAACAACCCCAACCCCCACCCGGGATCGTGGGGTAGCTACTACAGAGGATTCCATGTATAAAGAAATAATGAAAATGACAGAATGAGAGTTAAAGATATGGATGGCAAAAACAATAAAGGAAATTGATGAGAAAGTGGAAAAACAGAACCAAAAATGAACAAAAGATATGAAAAATATAGAAAGGATATCATGGAAATTAAGAACTTAAAGGAAATAATCAAGGAACATAACAGTGCAGTATCAGATTAGACCATGAAAAAAACAGAATCTCTGAACTGGAGGATAAAGCTCTTAAGCTAACCTAGGCAATTAAAGAGGCAGAAAAGAAAAGAGAGAAAGCAAAACATTTGCTCAGAGAATTACAGGCATCATGGAGTGTTCAAACATATAAATTATAGGTATACCTAAAGGGGAAGATGAATGTCCCCAAGGAATGGTAGCTCTACTGGTGGATATCATAAATGAAAACTTTCCAAATATCACTAAAGATTCTGAAACACTCCTTTTAGAGGCATATAAAACCCCAGGTCCTCTCAACACAAATAGAGCTTCTCCAAGACCCATTGTCATGAACCTGTCCGAAGTCAAGACAAAAGGGAAAATTCTGCAAGCAGCCAGGAATAAGCACCAATTAACCTATAGGGACAGATCCATCAGGGTGACAGTAGAATTCTCAGATGAAACTTTCTAAGCCAGAAGTGAATGGTCATATAACTTTAACCTTCTTAAATAAAACAATTTTCAGCCAAGAAGTCTGTATGCTACCAAGCTAAGCTTCCAAATCAATGGAGAAATAAAATCTTTAACTGACATGCAAAAACTGAGAAAATTCCCCACAACAAGACCACTTCTATAGGAAATACTTAGACCTATTCTCCACACTGAACATCACAATGGACCACCAGCAAAGTAAATGCCCACAAACTAAAGGACAAAACCTAGCTTCCATAATGGCACAAATGATAAAACTACACAAAGGACTGTCACAAAATAAGATAAATAGAACTTGGCCATATTTATCAATTCTCTCAATAAATGTTAATGGCCATCCATATGCTGTCTCCAGGAAACACACCTAACATTGAAAGTCAAAGCAAGTGTCCGGGCAAAGGGCTGGAAAAAATTTCAGGCAAATGGAAACCAGAAGAAAGGTGGGATCACAATCCTTTTTTCAGATACAAGTTAACTTAAGGCAACTAAAGTCAAGAAAAAAAAAAAAAAGATGGTCACTTCATACTGGTCAAGGGAAAAATACATCAAGAGGAACTTTCAATTCTAAATATTTATGCTTCCAACTTAAATACTCCCAGATTTATAAAATAGACATTGATTGGTGTGAGCAATATGATATCATACAACATCACAATAGCTGGGGACTTTAATACCCTTCTGATAGAACTAGACAGATAATATGAATAGAAACTAAACAAAGATACAAGGGATTTAAACATGCTTCTAGAACAAATGGGCTTAATAGACATATACAGAACACACTATCCCAAAGTTAAGGAATATATGTTCTCATCAGGTCATGGAACATACTCAAAAATAGATCATATCCTTGGTCACATATCAAACTTCAGCATAATTAAAAGAATAGGAATTATACCTTGTGTCTTCTCAGACCACAAGGCAATAAAGGTGGAACTCAAATCCAATAAAAATTTTCATTCTCACACAAAAGCATGGAAATTAAACAACCTTATGCTGAATGACATTTGAGCAAAGGAAGAGAAAGGAATAAATTATTACATTCTGTAAGCATAACAACAATGAAGCTACAAGCTACCAAAACCTGTGGGGTACTACAAAGCAGTCCTAAGAGGGAAAATTATTGCATTAGATGCCTACATCCAAAAAAAAAGAAAGAAAGCACATCAACAACCTAATGAATCATCTTAAGGAAATGGAAAAGGATGAGCAATCTGATTCCAAACCCAGCAGAAGGAAATAAATAACCAAAATCAAATCAGAAATAAATGAAATTGAAAACAAAAGGATCATTCAGAAAAATCAATGAAACAAAAAGATGTTTCTTCTAAATGTTAAATAAAATTAATAAGCCATTGGGTAGATTAAACTGAAACAGAATAGTGAAATCTCTAATAACCTAAGAAACAAAAAAGGGGAACCAACAATGAATACCACTGAGATACAGGAGATTATCTCAGACTACTACAAGAAACTCTACACCCAAAAATTTGACAGTATGGAGGAAATGGATCAATACCTAGAATCATACCATCTCTGTAGACTTAACTATAAAGAAATAGATCTCTTAAACACCTGGAATCATACCTTCTCTGTAGACTTAACCAGAAAGAAATAGATCTCTTGAACAGACCAATATCAAGCAATAAGAATGAAGAAACAATATAAAACCTTCCAACAAAAAAAGCCTGGGAACAGATGGCTTCACAGCAGAATTCTATCACACTTTCAAACATGAGCTTTTACCTACCCTGCAGAATCTATTCCAAAACACTGAGAAGAAAGGAAGCTTCCCCAACATGTTGTATGAGGCAAATATCACCCTGATACCAAAACCAGGAAAGGATCCAATGAAAAAGGAGAACTTCAGACCAATTTTACTAATGAATATTGATATAAAAATACTCAATAAAATCTTGGCTGATAGACTACAGGTACACATGAAAAAAATTATGTATCACAATCAAGGCGGCTGCATCCCAGGGATGCAGGACTGGTTTAACATATGCAAATTCATAAATATTATTCACCATATCAATAACAAAAACTAAGATCATATGATCCTCTGCATAGATGCAGAAAAAATAGCTGACAAAATTCATCATCTTTTTCAAACAAGAACACTTAAGAGTATAGGCCCAGGTGGCACATTTCTTAAACTAAAGCCATCTATGACAAACCGATAACTAACATCACACTGAATGGTATAAAACTGAAAGCTTTTCCACTTAGAACAGGAATCACACAGGATGTCCTCCTCTATCACCACTACTATTCAACATAGTGCTAGAAGTTCTGGCTAATGCAATCAGGCAAGAGAAAGATATAAAGGGCATACAAATGGGGGAAGAGAAGATCAAACTCTCCCTCTTTGCTGATGACATGGTCTTATAATACCCCCAGAGACTTAACCACAAGATTCCTAGAAATGATCAAGAAATACAGTAATGTCTCAGGATATAAAATCAATGTCCACAAATCAGTAGCTTTTGTATATACCAATAACAGCAAAGTCAAGACACCAATCAAAGATACAATTCCTTTCACAGTAGCTTCAAAGAAAATAAAATACCTAGGAATATACCTAATTAAAGAGGTGAAGGACCTCTACAAAGAGAATTATGAAACCCAAAGGAAATAAATAGCAGAAGACACTAATAAATATAGAAGAACATGCCATGCTCTTGGTTGGGAAGAATCAACATTGTTAAAATCTCTATACTTCCCAAAGCAACTAAAAATTCAATGCAATCCCCATTAAAATACCAACATCATACTTTGAAGAACTGGAAAAAATAATACTTCATTTTGTATGGAACCAAAAAAACATCCATATATCCTAGGTGATTCTTAGTTATAAAAACAAAGTTGAAGGCATCACTCTAACAGACTTTAGGATATATTATAAGTCTGCAGTAATCAAAACAGCATGATATTGGCACAGAAAAAGAGACATAGACATATGGAACAGAATGGAAAACCAAGAGATGAAACCAGTGTCTATATGCCATTTGTTCTTTGATAAACAAAATAAAAGAATACAGTGGGGAAAGGGATCCCTATTCAACAAATGGTGCTGGGAGAACTGGGTAATCATATGTAAAAGACTGAAACTGGACCAACACATTTCACCACCTACAAAAATTAATTCAAGATTTAAATCTAACACATGAAATGATAAAAATCCCAGAAGAAAGTGTGAGGAAAATTCTTGAGGATATTGGCCTAGGGAAAGATTTTATGTAGAAGACTACAGCGGCAATTACAACAACAAAAATAAACAAATGGGACTTAAACTGAAAAGCTTCTGCACATAGAGGACACAACAACCAAAGCAAATAGACAACCTTCAGAATGGGAAAAGATATTTGCGTGTTATGAATCTGACAAAGGCTCGATAACTAGCATCTACAGAGAACTCAAATTAATCAGCAAAAAAAGAGCAAATAATCCCATCTATCATTGAGCAATAGACATGAACAGAACCTTCTCTGAGGAAGACAGAGGAATGGCTAGCAAACAAGTGAAAAAATTCTCATCATTCCTAATCATCAGAGAAATGCAAATCAAAATCACCCTGGTATATCCCCTACTCCCAGTAAGAATATTCCACATCACAAAGTCCTGAGTTGTAGATGCTGGTGCAGGTGTGAAGAAAGAGGGACACTTTTACTGTTGGTAGGACTGCAAACTAATACAGTATCTTTGAAAAGAAGTATGGTGAATCCTCAAAAAACTCAGATTCTGCCTCTCATTTGATCCTGCAATCCCACTACTAGGCATCTACCTAGAAGAAAAAAAATCATTTTATCATAAAGTCATTTGTACTAGATTGTTTATTACAGCTCAGTTTACAATCACCTAAATGCCCATCAACTCAGGAATGGATTAATAAGCTATGGTATATGTACACCATGGAGCACTCTTCAGCCATAAGAAAAGATGATGATTTTACATCTTTTATTTTAACATGGATGGAGTTGAAACACAATCTTCTTAACAAAGTATTACAAGAGTGGTAAAGCAAGTATCCAGTGTACTCAATTTCATTAAGAAGGCAGTAGATTATCTAACACATGCCCACATAGGAAAAATACTTCATTCAATTCAAGTTAGGGGAAGGGGAAAGGAGGGAGGGAAGGAGCAGAGGAGGGGATTGGTGTGCTCCCACTTAAAGGGCACAAGGTGGGGTATATGGCACACTTCCTGGGTGTGAGACACTACTACAAGAAAGACTTTACCTAGTAAAAAAAAAAAGATTTCTAGAACTGAATGACAAATGGGAAGCAGTAAAAATACATGGAATTCAGCAAAAGCAGTCATAAGGGAAACATTCAACGTTTTAAATTGCTACATCAAAAAGATAGAAAGATAACAAATTAACAATGTGAAGTCACATCTCAAGGAACTAGAAAAAGAAGAACAAACTAAACTCAAAGCTAGCAGAATTAATAACAAAATTCAGAGTAGAACTAAATGAAATGGAAACAAAAAATAAAAAATACAAAGAATCCAGGAAACAAGTTAGTTCTTTGAAAAGATAAATAAAATTGATAGAGCACTAGCCTGATTAGCCAGAAATAAAAGCCTCAAATAAGCTCAATCAGAAATCGAAAAGGAGACATACAACCAATACCACAGATATACAAAATATCATCTGTGAATACTGTTAAAACCTGTACATGATAAAACTAGGAAACCCAGAGAAAATGGATATTCATGGAAACACACAATCCCCACCAAGCCTTAATCAGAAATAAATAAAAATCCCAGACCAACAACAAGCAGGGAGATTGAAGCAGTAATAAAAATTTTCCCTAAAAAAAAAAAAAAGCAATTATCAAATTCTAACAGACCTACAAAGAAAAACTGGGACCTATCCTACAGAAACTATCCCATAATACAGAGAAGGAGAGAATCCTCCTTAACTCCTTCTATGAAATCAGTATTACCCTGATAGCAAAGCCAAGAAAAGACACAACAAAAAAAGAAAACTACAGACCAATATCCTCTATGAACAAAAATACTCTACAAAATAGTAGCAAATGAAATTAAATAGCACATCAAAAAGATAATCAACCATGATTATTAAGTGGGATGCAAAAATGGTTCAACATACATAAATCAATAAATGTAAATCACCACATAAACAGAAGCAAAAACAAAGATTATATGATCATCTCAGTAGATGCCTAAAAAGTATGTGATAAAATCTAGCACCCTTTCATGATAAAAACCCTCAACAAACTAGGCATAAAAAAAACATATTTCAAAATTATAAAAGCCATGTATGACAAACCCACAGCCAACATCAGACTCAATGGGGAAGAGTTGAAAGCATTCCTCCTAAGAACTAAAAACAAGCCCACAGGGGCCCATTGTCACCACCTGGATTCAACATAGTATTAGAAGTCCTACCCAGGGCAATCAGACAAAAAAGAAATACGGGCATCCAAATTGGGAAAGAGAAGATCAAACTAGCCCTGTTTACCAATGATATGATCTTATATCTACAAAACACTCAAGACTTCATCAATATACTGAGAATTGATAAGTGAACTCAGAGAAATCTCAGGTTATAAAATCCATGTACACAAATTGGTAGCATTTCTATATACTAACAGCAATCCAGTGGAGCATCCAGTCAAGAACTTTATATCATCACAATAGCTACAAAGCAAACAAAACCTAGGAATATACTTAACAGAGGAGGTGAACGACCTCCACAAGGAAAACTGTACAACATTGATGAAGAAATCATAGAAGACACAAACAAATGGGAAAACATCCCATGCTCATGGACTGGTAAAATCAACATTGTTAAAATGTCCATACTTTCCAAAGTGATTGACAGATTCAGCATAATCCTCATCAAAATACCAACATCATATTTCACAGATCTAAAAAAAAAAAAATCCCAAGCTTCATTGAGAACTACAAAAGACTGAACAAACAAAGCAATCTTAAGCAAAAAGAAGAAATCTGCAGGCATAACCTTACCTGACTTCAAATTATACAACAATATGATTCTGGTATGAAAGTAGAGGCCTAGGGCAATGGAACAGAATAGAATAGATAATCCAAATATTAAACTATCTACCTACAGCCAACTGATCTTCAATAAAGCAGACAACAACATACACTGGGGAAAGGAAGCCCTAGTCAATAAATGATACTAGGAAAATTGGATAGCCACATCCGGAAGAATGAAACAGAACCCTTATCTCTGTTCATGGTGGATAAAAAACTTAAATATAAGGTGTGAAACCATAAAAATGCTAGAAGTTCTAGAAGTAATTATGGAAAAAACTTGTTTAGACATCAGACACCAAAGGAAAATATCACAATGAGAAAAAAAAAAACATAAGCTGATTTAATTTCCTGCACAGCGCAGGAAATAATCAACAAAATGAATAGACAACCTACAGAATGGGAGAAAATATTCATGAGCTATACATGCATATATCCATCAAAGGACTAACATCATAATCTACAAAGAACTCAAGCAAATCAGCAAGGAAAAAAAACCATCATAAGTGGGCAAAAGACATTGAATGTCGTCTGCTTTCCAAAAGAAAATAGATAGTCTTCCAACAAACATATAAAAAAATCATTAATCATCAGGGAAATGCAAAGTAAAACTACAATTGAATATAACTTTATTGCTATCAGAATAGCCATTATTGAAAAATTAAAAAACAGTAGCTGTTGGCAGGGATTCAGAGTAAGGAAAGCTAATACACTAATTTCAGGCTACAAGTCAGTAAAACGTATATGGAAGATAGCATGGAGATTCCTCATATAAATAAATGCAGACCTACCATTCCATCCAGCAGTTTCACTACTGGGTGTCTACCCAATGGAAATAAAGTTATTTTATCAAAAAGATAATACCTGCACTCGAATATTTACTGCAAAACAATTCACAGTTGCAAAAATGTGGAATCCATCTAAGTGCCCATCAATTCACAATTGGATAAAGAAAATGTTTTATATATGCCTACACACACATATACACACATGCATATACACACACATATACATATAACATATACATACATACACATACTGTGGAATACTACTCAATCATAACAGGGAATAAAATGTCATTTGCAGCAACGTAAGTGGAATTGGAGATCATTATCCTAAGTGAACTATCTCAGGAATAAAAAACCAAACACCATATATTCTCACTAATAAGAGCTAAACAATGGGTACAGACAGACAGCAAGAGATATGGAGGACACTGGACACCAAGAAGAGGGAGGTTGGGAAGCAGGGTGTGGGATTAATTATCTCTTGGGTACAGAGAACCCTATTCTTGTAATGGGCCCATTGATAACCCTAACTTAAGCATTATATAAGGTATCCATATAACTAAAACACCTGTACCCCTTAAAAATATTTAAGTCCCATTACTCTCACTATAAAATGATAGCTCAGATTCATACAGAGTTCTAGACAGACATTATTCTCCCTTATAATTCAGATGCTTTTGTAGTCTTATGAAATATACTTTTAACAATGAGTAGATTACTTTCAATCTGATTGTTAGCACTTCGTAGGTCATCTATCTTTCTATCTTTAGAAATTCTCTTTGTATCTTTGAAGGTTTGCATTTTCATTATGATATGTCCAATTATGAAATTGTTTTATTTTATTTTTAATTCAGGAAGTGTGATGTGCCTTTGTTCTCAAGATTCCTTTTTTTCCCAGTTCCCGAGAAGCTGTCTCATGTTCTGTCTTATGCTTAAAGAATTATCATATTGAAGTATATCATTTTATCTTCAATATCTTTCTGAATTTTTCTTTTATATTTTCCATTTCTTTACCTCTCTGAGCTACCTTTTTAGTGATTTCCAAAATATATTTTCTAATCCTATTTTTATCTCTATATAATCTTCTATGTAAACTTTTTATGGACATTATTTCAAAGTAGATATTTTCCATTTCTAAACTTTTATTATTTTATCAAATTTTCTTTTTATATGTTTATAATATTAATGTTTCTTTGGAGTGTCTTTTTTATTGTATAATTTATAGTAATTGAGGTGTGAATTTTTCAGTTTCTTTGATTTGCTGATTCTCATTACTTTTAACTTTCAAACATGAAATTAAAAGCTGTTTCCCAAGAGGTTTTCATATAATTTGGGCTAAGGTAAGTTTCCTTATTTAGCGGTTTAATCTTTGTTACTGTAATTGTCCAACATTTCCCCAGTGTCCAGTCATGTTGTAAGTTACTTAGCTAGAAGTTCCATGCCACACAGGGAAAGGGAATTGGGATCCCACATCTATACTTGGTGAAGGTTTCATGTTCTATTTTCCACATACCCAAGCATGACAGTTTTCTTATTATTTCTCTCAAGTTGACCAGTTAAGTCCCCATCTTTCAAACGAAGTTGTGTTGGCTTTATTCAAGTGCCTTCAATTCTAGTTCTTTTCTTTGCTATGGGCTTTATCTAACTTCATTAAAATATTGGCATTTAAAAAGCTTTCCTTCATTAATATTTACATCACAAGGAAAGAAAATATTGTTTTTAAATATTAAAGGATTGGAAATTTAAAATCAAAGTTTTTCAACACAAAAAATATTAATGTGGAAAGCACAGTTTTGACTTTTCATTTTTCAAGGAGAAACTCTCTTTCTAGGGGTATTTAGAGAAGGCACAAAGTGGACTGAAATGCTGCTGCTACCACCTGAGAGGCGGGGAGACCTGGTGAATTATGGAGCTATGGGCTCCAAAATGTAGATGTGAGACTCTTTGGACCATGTAGTTTGCAAACTTGTCTGCTTTTCAGAGTTTTATCTCCCAGGTGTCAAGTCAGAAAGGTTAAAAAAAAAAAGATCTGAGGAGTGAAATCACCAACATGGTGGAATTGGAAACTCTTGATTCACTTTCTAAAAACTGATATACCAAATAAAAGTTTGTCAGTGGATCAATTCCCTGCAAGAGAAAGGTCAAAGATCTGTGGAAAGATTCCTATCCACTTCCAGTGAGCAACTCAGAAAACCTCCAGATCAACTGGGTAGAAAATGCCAAAGCACTCATGGGCATTAACGCCAAACTGGGCACTGCACCATAAAATTAGGGAAAGAACTCCCAACATTCAGTTTCTTCCTGTGGAGACTAATGTCTGGACCTAAAAAATATGTAAAAACCCCAAGTTTCTACTCAGTCTGACTCTTAATTCACAAACTACAGGGCAGAGGTTATTTGGCATGTGTGTCTCTCTACAACAGTGTTTTTCAACCTTTTTTATCTCGCAGCATACTTGAACCTATAGTTAAATTTCCATGGCACACTTATATTATCTTGATTTTAAAAATAGAGTAAAAAAAGAATATACATACTGTGCTTTGAACTTCCATAATTTAATTAATGGTCTTTAAATTTTTTCACAGCACACCAGTTGAAAATCCTGCTCTAAACTGTAGGGGAAAAAAAGTGGTAAGGTTAAACATACACGAAAGCTCTTCCTCTTCCAGGGGACTGCATCTCTCTGGAGCAGTGTGGATAAAGGTCTTAAAGAAAACACAGCTTTCTATTTTCCTCCCAGAAGAGGTTTCAAAACACTCCACCAGCAGAAGTGGGAAACTGGGGAGTTAAAAGGATAGTCAATTAATAACCTACTGCCATCCTGGGAAGAATTTGCACTCACACTTAGATGCCCAACTCTTACAGCATCCATGTAAGGGACTACATCCTATATTTTCTGGTTCTAGAAACAGAAGTGACTGGCATACACATCTCTCCAGACTGCAGGAAAAAGCAGCATCTTTAAATAAGTATACAAGCATCTCCAAGGACTTCATCCCCCTATATCAATGCAGAGAAGGAACCCCAAACCACAATTTACTGTTTCTCTCTAGAAGGTGCTTAGGGCACATGAAAATTCCAATTTTAAAAGCTACTTCACAAAAGAAAACTAAACTAAAACTGGTAGTTTAGGAACAGAAGGGACTATGCATATGCAACCCTCTTTTGAGTTCGAACAAAGAGGTGATTTTAGCTGAGTATCCAAACACTCCCAGAAGCTACAGCTCCTTGGAGTAGTACAGGAAAGGGGCAGAAACATGCAGCTCTCACTTTCTCTCCTGAAGGGATTTATGACACACACTTCTGGTGTGAGCTTGATACCCAATGAATGTGTGTCAAAGAGCTAATGAGAAACAAAAAAAATAGTATTTCATTAGGTAGAACCAGAGCTTGGTGCTTAATGAGACTTCTTCCAGATTACCCCAAAGATGATTCCAAGCCTATTCGTTCTTTCTGGAAGGAGTTTGACCATGCATTAAGTGCCACAACTTACATCACTTCCACCTAAGAAGTTGTGTTCCTAATGACCTAGCCCTGGAAGTTGAGGGTGCTTTGCAATCTTGAATGACCCAAGAGCAAAAAACAATTTGGTGAGTATATAATGGACTCACATCTAGCAGCTATTCCTCCAGGATCAGAAGGCACAGGCTGAATATGAGCATAAGCATTTCCCTAAGATCCTCTTACCAGTTAGTGCAGAGAGAATGAAGAATAAACACCTATACTCAGCCTCATCATGAAGGCAGAAAGAAATGGGGCACATTCTAACACCCAAACTTTCTAGCTATATTTAAAGAGTCTTACTCCTTTCACATAATTCTTAGGGTTCTAACAATCCAGGGGTCCACCAAAAGCAAAGACAGCAGTCTGGAAAAAAATGAAAACTTATGTTGGCATCTTAAAATGTTTGGCCAGACTTGGTGAAAATCTTTCCCTATACAAGTCTTCCTAACAAAATATAAATAGGTAGGTATACTCTCTATTGTATAGAAACCAACACAGAGAATCAAGGAATATGAAGAAGCAGGAGAATATGTAACAAATAAAAGATGAGTAAATCTCCAGAAACCTACTCAATTGAAGTAGAGTTTTGTGAATTACCTATAGGGAATTCAAAATAGTAATCTTAATGATGCTCAGTGATGGCAATCCAGTAAGGCAAGAACAAACTGAGAATTTCAACAAAGAGATAGGAAGTATACAGAAGTACCAAATGGAAATAATAAATTCAAAGAATGCTATAATTAAACTGAAAAACTCAATAGAAAGTTTCAACAACAGACTAGATAAGGCCAAAGGAAAGATCAGTGAACTTAAAGGTAAATAACTAGAAATCATCTAATCTGAGGAGCACAAAAAGAAAAAAGAAAGAATGAAGATAGCTTAAGAGATCTATTGAACATCATCTAGCAGAACAACTTATGAGTTGTTATTATTACATTATTAGTGTGCCAGAAGGAGAAGAAAGAGAGAATAAGACATGAAATATACCCAAATAAATAATGGGAGGCTACTTCTATACTCTGGGAGAGGAATAAAAAGAGAGATCCAGGAAGCCCATAAGGCACAAAATAAAATGATTCTAAAGAAACTCATACCATTACACATATAGTTAAAGAAAAAAAGAGAGAATTAATGTCAGCAATAGAAAAGTGAATCACTACACATAGGGGAAACTTCTGTGAGATTTCCAGAGAATTTCTGAGCAGAGAATTTGAAATCCAAAAAGGAATAGGGTAATATATTTAAAATCCTGAAAGAAAAAGACTGTTAACTAAGAATACTGCACCCAGCAATGTGATATTTCAAAAATGAGTAATAAAGACTTTCTGAGACAAACAAAAGCTAAGACAGTTTATCAACACTAGAACTGTATTACAAAAGAAAAAAAATGGATAAATGCAATTCTTCAAACTGAAAAAAGACAATGCTAACATATAATCACACAAAAGTATAAAATTCATGGGTAAAAGTAAGTACATTGTCAAATACAAAACACTTTTATTCTGTAACTTCAGTAGGTAGATCAATTATATCTTTAGTGTAAAGGTCAAAAGACAAAACTGTGATATGAAATTATCATAATTATGTGAAATTATCATAAAGCTATGATAATTTACTATAGGATACATATTATCAAAAATGTAAAGTATGACACCAAAATCAAAATAAAATATGGTTTTATTTTGATAAATATGGTTTATGTACATGAACAAAATCAAGCTGTTATCAGCTTAAATTAATTTCATATAAGTACAAGATATCGTAAGTAAATCTCAGGGTAACTATAAAATAAAACTTATAACAGATACACAAAATATAAAAAGAAAACATACAAGTGGCCAACAGTCGTGTGAAAAAATACTCAGCATCACTAATTAGGGAAATGCAAAGAAAAACCATAATGAGATACCATTTTACCCCAGTCAGAATAGCAATTACTAAAAAGGCAGGAAAAAACAAATGCTGGCAAGTATGCAGAAAAAGGGGAACTTTTATACATTGGTGTGAATGTAAATTAGCATAGATAAAAACAAAATATATCTACCAGCAATCCAGCAATCCCAAAACTGGGCATATATCCAAAGGAAAGAAAATTAGTATGTGAAAGAGATACTGCATTCTCTCAGCACCATTCACAATAACCAACATATGGAATCAACCTAAATGTCCAGCAACAGATAAATGGACAAAGAAAACGTAGTATACACAATAGAATATTATTCAGCCACAAAAAAGAAAGAGATCATGTCATTTGTGGCAACATGATGAACCTGGAAGATACCGCATGAAGTGAAATAAACCAAGTACAGAAATTCAAATACCACACGTTCTCACTCATATGTGGGGGGCTAAAATAATTGATCTCATAGAGATAGAGTAGAATAGTGGTTACCAGAGGCTGGGAGGAGGAGAGGTGAATGGAGTATAGGGAGAAGTTTTAACTGGTACAAAAATCACAAGATGGGAGGAGTTAAGTTCTAATGTCCTACAGCACAGTACGGTGACTATAGCTAACGATATTTATTGTATATCTCAAAATCTCTAGGAGAGATGATTTTGAAAGTTCCTAACAGAAACAAATGATAAACATTTGAGATGATAGACATGTCAATTACTCTAGCTGGATCATTACCCATTATAATCATGTATCCAAATACCACATGTATCCCATAAATATGTACAATTATTATGTACCAATTAAAACTTTTCCAGAGACTTCTATAAAGAAAGGTAATCCCTGTTAAAAATACATACACCACAATCTTTTTTCAGTCATCATACTTCATGATGCAGGAAGAGAAATTTGAGGGGCAATAAAACCAAAAAATAAAGCCATATAAAGTGAGTCTACCTGAAACAAAGTCTGCCACCCAATTTTTGTTCTTACAGTGCCATCTACTTAACTTGAAACAAGTCTGAAAGAAAAACACCGTTTTCTGGACTTTGGGGGCTACAGTATTTTACAAGTATGACCTTTCAAAAAGATAGGATAATAATGCCGTTTTTAATTGACAGTCTTGTTTATTCTGTTCATGAAGTAAAAACTGGTGTAATCTAGTTCTCTTTAGTCACCCTTAAAGGATCATCTTCCTACATACTTTTGTCTTTATGGAAGGTCTTTCCCCTCGTGAGACAGGAATAGCTTTGAGATTTCAAAATATATTTCTGATTTGGAAGAAATAGCAAGTAAAGTCTAGGTTCATTTCATCTAATCAAAAACAGTGATCAGTTTATAGACACCATAGAAACATCAATACCCCAGGAATGTGTGAAAGCCCAAATGTAATAAATGATGTATCTTCTGTTCAACCAAGACTCACCTAATACCCATAAGTTAATCTCTATGAAAGGTTTAATTTAGGACAGATTTCCCATTCTTCCATTCTTTCCTTCCCTAATTCAGTGAACAAATGCATTAGTCAGCAAGACTAAGCTTTCTAGGGTGAAATGTCTCATGTTTCCAACCATTATGTTTCATTTCCAGGATATTAATAAAACATTTAGAAATGATTTTAAAGATGATAAGATATACCTCTTTAGAAGAAAAGTAGATTAGGGCTTCCAGCAAGCTCATTACTATTGACACTCATTGAAACAGTATCTTAAAAGCGTTTCCTTTGGAAGTTGTAGTCATCTTAGAAAGGCTTTTCAGGGAAACACTCCCACTGGGGGGCCTACAGAAAGAATCTAGCGATCACACCAACCCTCATGTACAAAGAATAAAAGAAATCCAGGGTTTTGCTATGCAAAGAGAGAAAGTCAATCAGTATCTGCTGACTTAATCATGAATTCAGCAGTGATGACGATATCACTTGAAACAAACTACTCGGACAGTCTTTAAATATTTTTTCAATTACCCCTGTTGTCAGCTGAAATTTTAGCTCCAGATGTTGCTACCTGATAGTCCCATCTGCCTTGAGTGTGAGTGCTTTATTATTTTTTGTGATCAGTCCAGTTTTGCACGTTTCCTTTTCCTTAAAAGTTATCAAGGGGAAAAAAGAGAAAAAAAGAATACAACCAGGCACAAGGAAGCCTGCTGGCTCAGCAGCAGCTGAAGTAGCAGTCTGACCTTCTGGAACACTGATGCTTTATTTTCTTTCCTGTTCAGCAGAGGAGGAGTAACCAAAGGATGCCATTCTGAGTCATACGGAAACCGGCAGGGCCCTTGTCTTCCTAGAACTTAGATTCTCATGGAAGAAATATGGACAATTAGCAGGCAGCAAATAAATCATATCAGATAGTAATTAGTGTTAGGAAGGGGGGAAGGTACTGAGACACGGTAACTAAGAGATGGAGGTGAGTGGCTATTTTAGAAAAGGTAATCAAGAAAATCCTCTCCTGGGAAGTGGCACTTGAGATGAAAGCTGAAAGATAAAAAGTAGCTAATCTACTTTTAACACTTTAGAGTGATTTTTGTACTTTCCTTTTAGATGGGCCCATAATTTATAATATGGTGTTTACTCAATATATTATAAAAGTAATTTCTATTCTTTAAATACTTTAAACAGCATAACTTTAACACTTTATTTGAAGAGAAGTAAACGTACCAAGAAATGAACTATCACTTGTAATCCCACCACTTAAAAACAATCATATAACGAAGATATAGAGTTCTCCATTCTTCTGCCTCTATCATCTTTCCAATCTCCATGCCCTCTAATCCCTAACCTTCACTGTTGCACCAGAAGGAATCACCAGTAACAATTTGATGGATGATTAAGTCTCAGACAAGCACTCACTATTGACATTCTTGTATTTAATTCAAGTGTGGCAGATAATTTGAAAAGCCTTAGTTCTCTTATTGTTCTTTTGCCTCAACATCATTTTACCATGGTTGTGCAAAAACCAATACAAGTCCCAGTGGCTGCAGACTGCCCTCAGTTCCCTTTGACATACATGAGGAAGCTGCAAGAACCACATAAATAGTAGCTCTCTACACAGTAAAGTTGACAAATATAGACCAGGAACTGTGTGCCTACTAACAGCAAAAGATTTTACATACATTCTTTTTTAATCCTCACAAAAAAACCTACTCTATAATGCCAACGTAAATATGCCCATTTTAAAAGTGAGGACCAGAGAGAAAAAATAGTTAAACATTGCATAGTAAGTGGCATGCAAAGGTTGATATCCAGGTCTGGCTGATTCCATCAGCCCTGCTTTAGATCAGATGTTGGAAATCTATGGTCCAAACCAACTCAACATTTGATTTTGTATAGCCTGAGAACTAACAATGGATTTTACATTTATAAATGATAGGAAAAAAGAATAGTCTTTTATGACACATAAAAGTTCTATAAATTCAAATTTCGGTATCCATAAATTAAGTTTTTTTGACCCACATTACATTCATTTGTTATGTATTATCTAAGGTTGCTTTCACACTACAGCAGAGTTGAGTAGTTGAATAGTTTCAGCAGAGACTGAATGTCCCACAAAGTCTGAAATGTTTACTCTCATCATTTAAGAAAGAGTTTTCTAACTCCTCCTCTAGATAACCAACACCACCCAGACAGAAAGTGGGGTAATAGACTGTATTGTCCTCCTGCCACGAAGGCTATGTTACCCAGTTTGGTGAAAATATTCCAAATTGTATATAAAACCAGCACATTGTACCCCATGATTGCATTAATGTACACAGCTATGATTTAATAAAGAAAAAAAGAAAAACTTAACTACAAGAATATCACAGTACTAGAGAGTTTGATAGGAACAAAAACCTACAGGAAGGTGGAAGAAGTTCAAAGAGTGAAAATCTATAGGCTTCAGCTGGAGGATCTGGAAACTATTAACTGTTAACCTCTGTTTTTAGCACTGGAGTGGGCAGAGAAAGCAAAACTCATGAGGAACCACCACGTGGCTACACCACCTATAAAAGGGAGTTCATGGAGAGCTCTGCAAGGCCTCCAAGCTGGGCAGTCAAGAGATCTGGGCAGCACCTGTGGCTCAGTGAGTAGGGCACCAGCCCCATATACCCAGGGTGGCAGGTTTAAGCCCATCCCCGGCCAAACTGCAACAACAACAAAAAAGAGATCTCCTAAGATCAATGACTTCCTCACTTTCTAAATCTCTGCATGTTCCTCCCAGTGGTAAACTATAACCCCAAACTATGGAGGAAAAGGGATTCTGGGAAACAGACCCACCTTTACAAGAAGTGCTGATTGTATAGATTTGACAACGTAATCCAGCATGTGTCCCAACCAGTGGTTAGCATTATCACAGGCAGGATTTCTCCAGTTGTAACTGGTACCTGCAATGAGCTGGCCAATTTGCCTATGGCGATGGGCATGTAGACTGGGCCTCTAGGTGCTTATGGGAGGTGAGGATGCAGCCTTCCCAGCCCACACCTACTAGGTGTGACAGGTCTGCCTGCCTGGACTTCCACCATAACCCTTATCCCAGTACCTACTGTGCTTCTCTTTGGGGAATAGATCCAGCTTGAACCTCAAACGAGTCAACTGGGAACCCAATATTTTATCATCTTCATCATCACCATTATCTTCCTTGTCATTAAAAGACACTTCTACTTATGTAGTTCCTACTTCTTACTTTGAGCCATTCTGCAACCATTTATAAACATCATCTCATTTCATCCACTTAAGCCTTTCAGGTAGGGAGATTTAAACTCTTTTTACAGATGAGGAAACTAAAGTCTGAAGTAGTTGAGAAACTTGATGTCTATCACAGTGTTGATGGCTGAGCCAGGCTTGAATTGCTGTCATGTGACTCCCAAACCTAGTACAATGAACCGTTTTGCTACCTATCACAGGAACGTCTTCTCAGACCCTGCCCTGGTTCCCTTCCCTTTGCTCTAGTCTACAAATTGGAGAACTTCTGTTTGCTAGTAGTCTAAGTACCCACAGGCATGTTCACATTCTCCTTCCCTTAAATTACAGCCTTGAAAATGTCCATGTCAACCAGATTTCATTTAACCTCTCAGCTCATTACATTAACCATTCACTTCATCTCAGATGGGAGCCAGGATCAGATATATTATCTTTGGGGGGGTTTCTTTCTTAGCAGACCCGCACAATACAGCATCAGTCAACCCATCTGCCCTACTAGTTCTCAGCAGATAGCATAGTCCAGGGTGTTCCCAAATGTAACAACAAACAGCTGTCTCAACAAGTCACAGCCTCTTCTAATACAGTATATTTAAGGGAAGAGCTCACATGTGGTCTAATGCAAGAGGCAACCTGTGTTAATCCAGGCTCTGTCACTTATCCTTGTGTGACCTAACCCTGCATCTGTTTTCTCATCTATAAAATAGAGACTGCAATCTTTTTTACTTGACAGAATTATTGTGAGGATTAAATAAATTGAGACATGCAGATAACTTACTGCAATGGCCTACTTAATGTAAGCACACACTCTTGGCTATGTTTGTTATGATTATCTTTATAACTCGAAGGCATCAGAAAACACTTGCTTTTTGAAATGATGCACAGGACACTTTCCTACCCAAGCCAGCCAATTTGAACAATTGTTTATGGTATGATAAAATGGTTTCTCAATACAATGATGATTAAAAATAATTAATATTAGTTGCCCAGTATGGTGCCTTGTGATTTTAAAATAGCTTTCTCATTAATCATGAGCATGCACAGTCATTTTTGTTCATGGCCTAAATCTCTAGTTAATGGATTCTGAACCGAGGCTGTGTCAGAGCAGCCAGAAGGTGTGGATTTTTGAAGCAGAGAAGGACTTGGAAAGCTGTTGTTCAGTTGCTAATGTGTGCAGGACCCAGAGCAGCTGATCTGCATACCAATTGCACTGTGAGAACCAGATTATGCAGAACAGACACAAACAGTATTAGTGATATTTTCTCTCCTTCTCCTTCTCTCTTTCTCCTATCTCTCTTATTGCTCTCTCTTTGATCCTATCTCTTTGACACCAAAAAAGAAAAACAGCCCACTTTGTCCCCCAAATTAAGCAAGAAATCTGGAAGTAGTCTCTTCATGGAGCTTCCACAGCTGGAAAGTAATTGTCAAAATGACCCTGGGGGTCCATACATACTACATAGCTTGAAGCTTGAGGGTGCCACGGTCAGATTTGCATTCTAGAAAGATCCATCTGGAAACATGGAAAAGGAAATTAAAGAAAGACAAGCCTAGGGCGGCGCCTGTGGCTCAAAAAAGTAGGGCACAGGTCCCATATGCGGGAGGTTCAAACCCAGCCCCGGCCAAAAACTGCAAAAAAAAAAAAAAGAAGAAGAAGGTCTAGCCTAAAGGAAGAAAGTAACTGTCACAGTAATCGAGGGAGATACTATTGTGGCCTAAACAAGTGCTACAAAGTGGTGAGAAATTGACAGATGTGGAAGGCATTTATGAGTTAGAACTGAAAACCAATTGGATAAGGAGTTGAAGAAAAAGGAGAAGTCAAGGACAACCCCTAAGTTTCTATCACAGGCAAATGGAAACTTTGGACCTAAATATAATTAGTAATCCAAGTTATTTCATTAAATGAACTCAAACACCCAATTCATTAACCTAATCAGTTAATATATTCATATTAATTGAGACTATTTATCCATCAAACATTCTAATATGAGAGAAGCATTGACAGGGTACTTAGGACCACCTACTATGTACAGAAAGTGCCAAAAAAAAATTCATGTGCAAGTTAAGAAAGGAAAAAAGTATTAAATTTGTAAAACTCAAGTCACATTTGACTTCTACAATTACAAAAGGTTCTCAATATGACTTAAATTCTCTTATTCTTTTTATTAAATCATAACTGTGTACATTAATGCAATCATGGTATACAATGTGCTGGTTTTATATACAATTCGAAACATTTTCATCAAACTGGTTAACATAGCCTTCACAGCATTTTCTTAGCTATTGTGTTAAGGCACTTATTCTACACTTAGTAAATTTCACATGTACCCTTGTAAGATGCACCATAGGTGTGGTCCCACTGAGTACTCTCCCTCCACCATCCTCCCCTCCCTTCCCCCTTCTTGGGCTATAATTGGGTTATAGCTTACATATGAAAGCTATAAATTGGTTTCATAGTAGGGCTATGGATATATTGTATGGATACATTGTATCCCTGCAATGTAATTGTATCCATACAAAAGTACTTTGGATACTTTTTCTTCCATTCTTGAGATACTTTGCTAAGAAGAATATGTTTCAGCTCCATCCATGTAAATGTGAAAGAGGTAGTCTCTATATTTCTTTAAGGCTGCATAATATTCCATGGTGTACATATACCACAATTTATTAATCCATTTGTGGGTCAATGGGCACTTGGGCTTCTTCCATGACTTAGCAATTATGAATTGGGCTGCAATAAACATTCTGGTACAAATATCTTTGTTATAGTGTGATTTTTGGTCTTCTGGATATATTACCTAGTAGAAGAATTGTAGGATCGAATAGCAGGTCTAGTTTTAGATCCCTAAGTGTTCTCAAAACATCTTTCCAAAAGGAATATATTAGTTTGCATTCCCACCAACAATGTAGAAGTGTTCCCATTTCTCCACATCCACGCCAACATCTCTGGTGTGGGGATTTTGTGATGTGGGCTAATCTTACTGGAGTTAGATGATATCTCAAAGTAGTTTTGATTTGCATTTCTCTGATGCTTAAGGATGATGAGCATTTTTTCATATGTCTGTAGGCCATGCACCTGTCTTCTTCAGAGAAGTTTCTCTTCAAGTCCTTTGCCCACCCTGAGATGGGATCACTTGTTCTTTTCTTGCTAATACATTTGAGTTCTCTGTGGAAATATTCTCTTATTTTAATCGTATACATTAAGTATTCCAATTTTAATATAGCTTTTTTTCTTTCTTAAAATGTATATACATTTTTGGTTCTCTCTCTCCATATATATATATATATATATATATATACATATATATATATATATATATATATATACACGCACACACACACACACACGTCCAGAGATATATATATATATGTATGTTATGCCAGGCACCAGGAAAGATACAGACATGAATTAAGACCTTTTTAACACAATATTTTCAAAGTGAAATAAATAAGTATTATAATAATGTAAAAATGTTATTCTATATTAAAATATAGGGAAACAAAATTAATTCCAACCTGCCAGAATAAAATGTGGCTTCAGAAAAAAAAGTGGCACTTAAACTGGTCCTTGAACAATCAGCAGAATTTCCAAAGCAAAGGCATCCCACAGTGATGAAATGCTTTGAGCAAAACCCCCGAGGTATGTGAATTTCTCCCCATATTCCAGCCTTGCTGAGTGCTACACTTCTTCTCAACTTTGACGTGGATGTACACTCCTGACACAAGCAGAGCTGGGAGGTGTTACAGAGAGAAACACATTAGGTACAGATCAGTTTTGAAATGCATCTTATTTTTAATAGGTAAAGTTTTTAAAGAAGCATACCTGGGGATCAAAGGATGCCAAGTGTAACTCAGCAAACACATTGTGCTGAGGAAGGTAAAGCAGAAGATACGTCTGGGAACAGGAGTTTATATTGGATCCTGGGGACAATGGTGGAGCATTCAGAAGGTTTTGGGCATAAGAGGGATGCTATGAGATCTGTGTTTTAAGATGAGGCCCTCAGGGCCAAAAAGTCAAGAAAAAGTAATAAAAGTTGCAAAATTCAAAAAAGGAGAGGTAAAATTATCACTATTTGCAGGTGATGTAAATTTCTATTTCACAATTCCTAAAGAATCTATAAAATAACTAATAGAACTAATATTTGGATTTATTAATGCTATAGAATACAAAGTTAATGTTATAAACCTGCATTAAAACTTGGCAAGTAAAATTGTTCAAACATATATTTTATATGCCATCTAAAAATATATTTAGGAATAAATTTAACAGAAGGCAGGTAAGATCTTTACCTTGAAATTATAAAATATTTGTGATAGAAACAGAAGAAGACCTATATATGGGGAGCTGTATACCACATTCATAGATAGAATGTATTGTATCAATATTGTATGTATGGTGGCTCACACCTGTAATCCTAGCACCCTGGGAGGCCAAGGTAGGTGGATTGCTTGAGCTCAAGAGTTCAAGATCAGCCTGAGCTAGAGTGAGATCCCATCTCTACTAAAAAATAGAAAATAATCCAGGCATTGTTGTGGAGAGCTGCAGTACGGCTACTTAGGAGGCTGAGGCAAGAGGATAGCTTAGCTTGAATCCAGGAGTTTGAGGTTGCTGTGAGCTACGATGCCATGGCACTCTACCAAGGGCACAGAATGAGACTCTGTATCAAAAAAATAAAATGAAAAGACATAAGTTCCCTCCAAATTAACCTATACATTTAATAAATTCAAATTCAAATTATAATGGCAGAGGACTGCTTTTATAGAAATTGACAACATGATTCTAAATGTATACAGAATTACAAATGGCCTATAATGCCTAAAATAATTTTGACTAGGATAACACTTATATTTACACCACCTTACTTTCTGACTAATAAAGCTACAGTCATCAAACTGTATGGAACTCACCTGAGGATAGACAAGTAGAACAATAGAGTAGAATTCAGAGCCCAGACAATAGTCTCCCAAGTACATATAGACTTGATTTTTGACAAAGGTGCATAACCAATCTCATTAAGGTAGGAAAATATTTCTACAAATGATTCTTGAACAACTAGATATGGAAAAATGAACTCTGACTCCCTACTTTGTACTACACTGAAAATTCATTCAAAATGGCTCATAGACCTGCATGCAAGTGAAAACTATAAAGATTTTGATTACATAGGGTAATACCTGCCTGATGATAAGTAATGATTTCTTAGATGCCAAAAGCAATGACAACAGAAAAAATGATAAATTGAAGTTTGTTATAGTTAAAAATTCTGACCTCAGAATAAACCTTTACAAAAAGAATAGATATGCCATATATTGAGAAAAAGCAACTGAAAATATATTTGACAAAGGCTGTGTATCTAGATATATTTTTTTTTCTTTTTTTTTTTTTGAAAATTAAATATACAATCTTTTTATTGAATTTGGACATTAACTTGTATTCTAAGAATGATTATATGAAAGACAACCAGCTAAAATGCTAGTTCTGCCTTTCTAAACTTTTTTTTTTTTTTATTGAATGTTAACTATGTACATTGATACTCTTCTGGGGTACAGTGTGGGGTTTTCACATGCATTCTGAAATACTTCCATCAAACTGGTCAACACAGCCTTCATGTCATTTTCTCAGTTATTGCT